>QLOS01002651.1:0-12077 GCA_003313725.1 Russula sp. MG48 | reverse complement strand
GTGTTATAATGTAGAGGTTCTCAAAATAAGACAGATGTAATGCACCTCCTGACCATCTCGATCGCCCGCACTCACACCAACGGACACATGAGAAAACTGACTTCCTCATCAGTGCCTGGGACCCAGCGATATTATGGAGTGATTTTGGAATTCGTGCCGATGTTGTTGTATGTGGGCCCCATCTCTTTCAGTGCTTGTGTTCTGAATCAGCATCTTGCAGCCATTCACACACAGCTTTCCTCGAGCTGACATCCATGAGCTGTTGGCACCCAATTTGCTCCATCAGGTTATCAAAGGCACATTCAAAGATCATATCGTCGTCTGGGTTAACCAGTTTCTTGTCGAAACACATGGGGAGGCTCGCACTCACAAAATTATTGCTGACATTGATCATTGGTACGATACATGATTTCGTGTTCTCTGATAGTCCTGCTTATTAAGCAAATAGTATTTCGGCTGTTCCTCCTTTTCTGGGACTTCGATGATTCCCAGATGGCCGCGATTTTGTACAGTGGACTGGAGATGACTCTAAGGCTCTCATGAAGGTTCGTATGGCTGAGAATATATTATATTCTTCATATTCATTCCTTATGAATAGGTCTACCTTGCTGCTATTGCTGGCCATGTTCCTTCGGAAATGGTCAAGTGTATAGCAACTTTTTTAGACTTTTGCTACATTGTGCGGCGCAATGCAATCACCGCAGATGACCTTGTCAAACTGCAGAGTATCCTGGATCGGTTCCATATCCATCGTGGAGTGTTTGTTGGCACAGCTGGTGTGACTGGCGAGCGTATATCCCTACCTCGACAACACTCGCTCATGCATTACATCCATTGTATCACCCTTTTTGGCTCTCCGAATGGCCTTTGCTCCTCAATCACAGAATCAAAACATATCAAAGCTGTGAAGGAGCCTTGGAGGCGCTCTAGTCACTTCAAGGCTGTCAAACAAATGCTACTCACAATTTCTCGAATAGACAAGCTCAGTGCAGCGTCACGAGCTCATGCGGAACTTGGCATGATGGATGGTACCACGGCATCATACACAGCCATGATACAAAGAGGAGAACGGCCACAGCCACGCACGCAGGCAGTGGTCAGAGAGGATGATGACGACGACAATGGTCCAGAGCTAGGCCCAAAGTCTCTCTCCTCTATTGAGTTAGCTCGTGATCCTGGTATGTTTTCTGTGTTCTATTGATCCATACTATCCCATACTTACTCCATCTGACTTTCAGCTCGAGGCTATCCCCGCTCAGCCGAAGCTCTTGCAGTTCACATCCAAGAACCCCAATTTGTGGAGCTTTTACGACAATTTTTATATGATCGGGTTAATCGGAACACAGGAGTGTCATCAGCAGATGTTCCACTCCATGAATGTCCGTCATTTGTTGGTGCCATCTCTGTCTTTCATTCCACAGTGGCTCACTTTTATGCTCCAAGTGACCTTTGTGGCGCTGGCGGTATGTACCGCGAGTGCATCCGTTCAAATCCTAACTGGCGTGGAGAATATGCCTGCTATGACACTGTGTTCGTTGAGACTAATGCAGAGCTCAATGGCATGCCAGGCATGGCAATTGGCCGTGTGCAACTGTTTTTTTCGTTCAAGTTCAGGGTCAAAGTACATTCATGTGCACTCGTACATTGGTTCATTCCGCTTGACGAGCCGGATGGGGATACAAGGATGTGGGTGGTCCGACCGGAATTTCAGGGCAACAGACATCGCAATCTGTCCATTATTTCCCTCGACTGCATTGCAAGGGCGGCACATCTCCTCCCTGTTTATGGATCTTCCTTCCTACCTGAAGATTTCCATTTCACTGACTCCCTAGATAGTTTCCTCTCATATTTCATTAATCCCTATATCGATCACCACAGTAATGAATTTTTGAAATAGAACAGAGACATTATTATGCAATAGCATGGGGAACTTGAACCCACAGGGCTGAGAAGCCAACCTGTGCAGGCTATGCAGCCGATGACTTAACGGGCCACCCCCGCTACTACTTTTGCCCACTTGGACGCTACCATGGTTTTGTCACGCTTGAAGGCCAAGCTTGATATCTATCCTGCTGTTGATCCCCTTGACTCGAAGTCATGCATGTTAGACCACCGTATCGTAAGGACCTTGCTTTCAAATGGAGTTCAGGTGTCTCTGTAAGGACAATGTGAGCTGTCTTTTTTCCATTGACTCTCTGCATCACGACATCAGACAGGTCCAAAGGGCCGCCTCCCTGCCCTTCCCCCATGGCTTCAAATTGGCCACCGATGGCCACTGCCATAACAGCGACGACGGCGTCCCTCCTTGTCACCAAAAAATAGAGGGTATCGTCACCAATTCTATCGCCACACACTGACGGCTTTGCAGATGCAGAGAGCCTGACCAAGTGTCTGCTCTCATGCTCAGCCAAGAATGGTGAGTGAGCAGCACCTGGGCGAGTACTCTGTGGGGTGCAGTGCGGTACTTGGATTCGCTGCAAGCGCCGCACATTGGGTGCGGTTGGCGGCCGGATGAAGCGTGCACACGGTGTTGGCATCGGCAGCTCGGGTGGGCCAGACCCTGACAAGACGGACGAGGATGGGATTGAGATGGAAGAACCGGACGAGGAGAACATGGACGTTGATGCTCTTGCCGCACACGTCATGATCGTGTTTGAGGATGGCCGAGGCAGTGCATCCCCCAGGTATGATTTGGGTCATTTCTCCGCGCTCGTACTCTGCTAATTGCCTTGTCTAGTTAGATTCAAGTATGAACCAGATGTGCTTCGCGAAGCGTCCTGCATCCACGACCACTGTTACCACCTGCTGCGTCCATCTCTCCACACGGGTGCGGCGCTGGACTCTGCTGCACCATGACGGACCGTCAACCTGTATCCGTGGTTTGCGTGTATTCCATGGGTTTGATGTTCGCCTTTCCGAAGCCTACATGCTAATAGCAACCCTGACAGTGGCTGGGTGGCTGGACCCATCCTTCCCTTCCCACACAGAGTGGGATGTCTGTTGGCTCATCGCAACCTGGTATATTAGCTTGGACATGGCTATCTGCCTATCTGTGGTCTCTCTCCATTCTTGATTGTTCAAGTTAGAGTGTGATTTCTTCCCTCCTCTGGCCATTCGCGCTTCTGACACTGCTGGCCACTAGGGTGGGGGCTCGGATTGGAGGAGACTGACCATCCTGTTTCTCTAGCACCTTGCTGGGGTCCCAGTCGCCTATGTGGTGTATGCAGTGTTGTGGCTCCGGGAACGTGGGCACGTGCGACCAGAGTATTCATCAAAGGCATAGTAGCCTTGGGCTAGGGGGTTTTGTATACGTGCCCCTTTACACCATTTGATTCTTTGAAAGGCTCCATTGTTTTACTGGGCAGGACCGAGCCCACAGAATTTGTGTAACAATGTGCTCCTGGGCAGGGGATACCAGCTTCTATTGAGCGGCCAGGCGGCTGGAGTAAAGATCAAGTGTGTTCGCTGTTCGTCTCCCCCTCTCCCCTTTGTTCACTCACCCTCCTAGGCAGACTACCGTCAACATCTCCACCTCCCGGGATCCATACCACACCTTCACCGACTCTCCCTGTATCCGCCAACCATCAATGGACCATTATGCAGCTCATGCTCAACCCCACGCCTCCAGCAGCCGCGTTGCCAGCTCACCATCGTCGTACACAACCCAATTTCTGAATCAGCAAAAGCGTGTGAAGGTGGATGACCGCCAGAGTGCAGTGGCGTCGCCCATCTCAGGCAGCTTTACGCCTTCAAGTTGACCGGAATCCTATTGTTACAATCGCGCTGCCTTTGCGCACTGACCCAGCCATTACGTGGTCTCTGAGACTTGCGGCTGGTTACCTGACAAGACAAGGATGGAATCAGGACCTCCCTGGGAGGCCCTACATTGAATGCAGACTGGCTACACTACGGACATTGGTATGGACATTGATTTGGACTGATTAGGAAGGAGCTCCTAGCCTCATGCTACAAGCGCATGGTTGTGGTACCCACATGGCACCTGCAGGTGCAGGCGTGCAGCACATCACCTCGGTACATCACAGCACGCTGAAGGCGTGTTCCCTAGGTCCTAGGGTGTAGTGCAGGCGTGTTCCGGCGTGGATGCAGGCCGCGCGTCCTTACGATAACAGTTTCTTAGCTGATTGGACATCTGGACTGACCCTTGACATCATACTGTACACGCGTCCATCAGATTGAACTAGAACGCTGCCGCGCCCTTATGGCGTGTGCTCTGGACTCTTATGACGACATGGGCCCTATGCCCTGACACTTACGCGTCCCTCTTGATAGGGGCCTGACTAGTTTACTATAAGTAGTACGCATTTCTGTCTTGTAGCAGACAGACTCAACCTCTTTAACAATCCAGCCTACTTGACCCTTGGAATCCCTGCAGTGGGAAGCACCCCAAGGTTAGAACGAACCAGAACAGACCTTCAAGGACCACCAGTACACTCCTCTCTTTGCTCTATCACTCTTTCTCCTCCCTTGTATTCAGGGAACCTTTGGTCTTGAACCCCTTGCACTTGTGCACTCATTTGTGCTTGCGCCACTTGTGCATTAGTGCACCTCTGTTGGCCTACGTCTTGTGCCATTGCAAACAAGAGAAGAACCTATTCCAAACGTCCACAGTGCACGTAGCACTACCACGAAGCAGGACTTGGGCTGAACCAAGTCACCGATAAGCAAGTCGCTTAGAACGCCCAAGGCTGAGCGTAACACCTATCCCTCACTTTCCTTGCGTGCGCTTCACCCCCACGCGCAGCCACTACAGCCACCTCTTCTACAGCATCTGTACCGATCAGGGTTTTTCCCTGGATTCACACCACACATTTTGGCAACAGCACCACCAGGTAACGGTGGCGGTAGCGGGGGGTTATACACAACCGCATCGTTCCCATTGCCACCGGGAGAAAGCAACATGAGTGCATCTCCTCTGCATCTATTGCAGCCCTATGGCTCACCTCGATATCCACCCTACCATTGCCACCACCGCCACCACCACCCACAGATCACGCAGCCCCATTTTGGGCCGAGCGCTGACGATCTGTTCGCGAATGTGTTTGGACCCGTGGGCAGTAGCAGGGCGGGTCTCGATCTAGAATTCGACTTTCTAGCACCGCCGCCGATGTTCGAGTGGTCGCAGTTTGCTCCAACGACGCAGGCGGGTGGCAGCAGCAGGCAGCATGAACACTTACATCCGGTATATCCTCTCACATTGCCACCCTCTTGTCTAGTAAAGACAAGCATCTCCGTCTTGGTCAGTGGTTTTTCCTATCTCTTCTATCTTTCATGAACTCTTAATCCACCCTCCAACGGCTGCGGTGGCAGCTGCAGCAACGGCAATGACAACAGCGGCGGCAGCAGCAACTGCAGCAGTGGTGGGAGCAGCAGCAACAACGACAACGACAGCGGCAGCAGCAGCAGGGACAATGACGGTGGCGGCAGCAGTGGCAGCAGCAACAACGACAACGATGACAACGATGGCAGCAGCAGCAGCAGCAGCGATGACGACGGCAGCGGCAGCGGCAACGGCAACGGCGGCAGCAGCAGCAGCAACGGCGGCAGCAGCAGCAGCAATGGCGGCAGCAGCAGCAGCAACGGCAGCAGCAGCAGCAGCAATGGCGGCAGCAGCAGCAGCGACAGTGGCAGCAGCAGCAGCAATGGCAGCAGCAGCAGCAGCAACAATGACAACGAAGACAACAACGGCAGCAGCAGCAGCAGCGACAGCAGCGGTGGCGGCAGCAGCAGCAGCAGTGATGACGGCGGTGGTGGAGGCAGTGGCAGTAGTACTTATATTAAACATATTTACATTGTACAGTATATGTAGTTTTTTAATGAAATCCATTTATTCGAACATAATGGTGGTGGCAGCGGCAGCGGGGGCAGCGCCGCAGCGGTGGTGGGGGTAGCGGCGGTGGGGGTAGCGGTGTCGGTGGGAGTGGCGGTGGTAGTGGCGGCAGTTAGAACATATTGCCATTGATGACTTGGTTAGACTTGTGGTACTTGTACCAATCTTGTCGTCTTTTGGTCTTGTCAAGCAAAAGAAATATTAGTCTTGTGAAAAATGGGACATAGCTTGTTTGTCTTGTCAGCTTGTGTCTTGTTTGTCTTGTACAGGCTTGTACAAGCCTGTACAAGACCCCACAAGATTTTTGGGGACTAGCTGATGCATTAGGCGAAGGCAGTCTGGAATGGTCTAGACTATGGAGTCATACTCCATCAGTCACTATTGAGTCATAACGAGTCAGCGGAGTCAATGGAGATCTCCGCCAGAGATCTCCATCATGGCAAAGTCCAGTATTCTCTTGGCAGAATGCTCTACACCAAGGGCTTTCACTAGAAACTCAGGGCAATGGGCCAGTGGCCCAGGCAGCACGGCGGTCTGGGCGGTACTTGTGGACTGGCTGGCTTTTGGCTATGGACAGCGAGGGATGTCATAACATGTAGGTTGAGTCCTTGCTTGAATTTCTCAATTACTGCTGGGTCACCTTTGTGGTAATGTGCTTTTCATGTGAGCTTGGCGAAATGGGCAATGTATTCATTGATGTTGTCACCATTCATGGTCAACATGTCAAGCGCAGCAATGGTGTGGTAGGGCTCATTGACATTGAGCCAGTCCTGGGTGAATTGGGCTTCGAAGTCATCCCATAAGTTGTTGGTGTGTGTTGGTGCAGGGTTAGAGAGCAGCCATTCCTCCTTGGCTCATCTCCATTCGGGGGTGGTGGTCCCCAGCACATATGTCAACACATGTGCTATCTTGGTTTGGGGGTTTGTCATGATTGGGTGATCTGAATTGAGAAACTGGTAGAGTTTCAGGTTGTGGATGAAGGTGTCTGTGGTCAATCAGTTGCCTATGAAGGTGGGAGGTCCCCAACCTTCTAATCATGGGTAATCTTCTTGTGGCTGGGGTGCTGGTGGCACATTTGGTGGTGCATTCAGTGGATTGGGCACTGGAGGCCCATATCCTGGTGGGAATCGTGCTATAGGTGATACTGGTGCATGTTGGCTGTTGTTGACACTGAGGAGTACTCCCATCGCCATTTTCGGTCTATCAGTTGTTATCTTGGCACAATTTCTTAGCGCTCTTAGATCTGGGATCAGGTGATGTGTATCTTTCAATCAATGGTAGTCATGTGGTTTTCAGTCGGTTGGGTTGTTCGCAATTTAGCAATCAGTGAAATGGTGTGTTGCAATGAGGTAGCTGTCATATTTGCCTCATAACTTCAATTGGTCAGGGTTTCGGTAGGCTTGTTCTAGTGTTATGCTCAAGCTCTGAGCATACTGTGTTGATGTTGGTCACTGAGTCAGAGGTGGTGACTCAGGTACTGCAAGACTCGGGTGTGAGTCCAAATGCAGTGACGGTCCCCTTAAGTGTACCACCCCAGGTCAAGGGTTCAGTACAGGAGAGTCAGGAGTCAGGCAATCAGCCTGAGGATCAAGGGATTCACAAGATAAGAGGGGGATACGAGTAGCCACCAAGGGCCAGAGCGTAGCTTGGTATTGGCATGAAGAGAACAAGCCTAGAGAGGCAGTCACAATCTAGGCTACCTTATATAGCTCATGGGTGCGAGAACTGGCTTCCTAACAAGTCACATGAGTCTGGTATCGTACTGGAGTCATGGGTTCAAGGCGTCAGGGGGTCAATATAGGTACAGGGTAAGAAGAAAGGGTAACAGGGAGAGAGAAAGGGTAACATCACCTGTATGCATTGGTAGTTGTGTGTTTCAGAAATGAGATTTTTAATTTACTCATAACTAAGTGACTTAAGTGAGATGAGGAATGGAAGTGAAAGGCAAATGCCTAGAGTTGATGAAATTGCCAGAAATTGCCTGCAAAATTAGGGAGAAATATGTCAAATATGCTCAAATTAGAGTAATTTAGAGATAAACTGAAAGGGGGACAGTGGTATTTAGACAAATCATCAAAATCAGCAAAATTTTGCAAATTAGAGAAAATTAGTTCTAATTAGACAGGGAGGGTTTTCCCAATGCCCAGGCAATGAACTGTGCCACTGCACCCAAAACTCCTTCTCATGTGAACTGTTGTGATCCTTTCACCTTCTCAATCATCCCATCAAGTGTCCTTTGCTTATTTCCTTTTGGATCCTCAGCTTCCTGCATCTGTTTCCAAATCGGTCAGGGGATGGCATGGTGGTTCTGCAGCAGCATTAAAATCTGGCCAGACCAGGAATTGAACCTGGGTCTTCCCACTAGTACTGGGGTGCCTTACCACTAGGCTACTCAGCCCTTCCTGTCTAGAGTGTGGGTTCCAATAACTCCAACAGGTTCTCTAGTACATTCTGTTCCTTGCATCATGCTTTATAGAGCTCATAATGGTGCCAGCAATGTGTGCAACAGGTCAAGTTACTGCCTGTGTAAAATGTTTTCCTCAACCCCTCCTTTGCTACAAGTTCCTCATTATTCCTTTGGTATGTCAGTATTCCATATAATTTCACATTGGGATGTGCTTACTTGCAGGGCAGACACCACCAGCCCAAAATGGTCTCAAATCTATCCCCATTCTTAAACTTCACCATCATGCAGCTCAAAAAGATTGTTAAGAGATCTTTCATGCTATCTTTCTTCACTGGCAACAGTGTTGGGATCACTGTGTGATGGCATTTCTCCAGTTCACTTTTCTCCTGGCCAATGTGTGAGTTGCATAATTATAGCTGTGTTATGACAGTACCTGATCGCTCTGTGCTTCAACAAGCTCAACCTCTTCAATATCCAACACACAGTCATCACTGATCTCCTCATCAATCTTCCTTTTTTTATGTGAATGAGGTTGGACTATGTCAGGTGTATCCTCAGACATTTCAGAGTTGCTGTCACTTTCTGAGGATACTGCCCACTTGCATCTGCTGCCCGTTTTTTGAGATCCTTTGCAATGCGACTTCTTTGTTACGATCTCCCTTCCTGACTGCATGGACCATTTTGCCTCTTGCTTATGCCTTTATGCTTACCATTACTTGTCTACAACTCAATCTGACTCCCAGCTGCTTACTGTATGATATGACACCTGTGGAGCATGCATGACTCATGTGGAGCGATGTGGCCATTGCTCCACTACTATATTTAGCTCCGGATCTTGGACTGACTCACTAGCCTTGTTATGACTCAGGTAGTAGTTAGCATGTGCCCTCTTGTAGCTCCCTATATAAGGAGCCCTCTTTGTGCCAGTCAAGCCTTAAGCTTGACTTAGTTTCATAATTGAGACTCAACCTTGCTTATTCACTTGAGCTTGCCACTCTAAGTTGCCTCTCATCACCCTCTTGCCTTGGTGCTTGCTCAGCACTACTCTGCTTCGCTCTCATGCCCCTCTAAGTTGGCTGCAACGACTTAGCTTTGAACCTTGAAGTCACAAGTGCTCATGACTTAGCTGTTCTACTCCAAAGAGTCTGCTTCACTCTCGTGTCATTGAGACCACTGAAAGTGTCTCGCTCAGGACCACATGCTCATTGCCCTCGCACATGTTTGCTCTTGCCCATGCCTAGTTGCACAAGTTGTGGGATGGCCCCTCAAGCTGTAACATAAGTCAAGCTTCCCTTACCACCTGTGGATGGTGTGCCACCACAAGCATTACAGTCTAAAGAAAGAATACCCCCTGCTGCCAAACAGAAACACCTTCAGGGTACTAGCATCACCAGCTGCAATAGAATTCATGTTACAATCGCACTGCCTTTGCTAGTGTATTCAAGTCCGGTCCTATGGACCGCAAAAAGACCGGAACCGGACCGGAACCAGACCCCGGTCCAGTCTTTTTGCGGTTGCAGTTGCGTGACTTTGGGACCAGTCCGGTTGCTGGTTGCACAACTTTGGTGAATTCTCATGGACCGGCAAAAGACTGGTTGCAACCGGTTGCAACCAGTCCCTACTCTGTGCACTTCTAATATGTTTTTTTATTGTTTTTTGCCCTCTATTTTTTCATTTTTCTTCTTTGCGATTTTTAAGTGGAGTTTCAAACGCCATTAATCGCTGTCCACCCAGTCGTCTTCCCTCTTCCTCTGCCTCTCTGCATCAGATCAGACATCAGGCTGCCACGGCCCATCAACTGATGGGCTCCTACTCTCTAGTAGCCCCTGGATGTGCAATTAGGGGCTAGGTTATAGGTAGGTTAAAAAACCAGGTGTGTCATCACTGACTTAAAAATATAAGAACTAACTGCACCTTCTTCTCTCCCTTTAGGACTACTTAGGACAGCAGCAGTGGCGGCAGCGGCAACAGCGGCAGCAGGCGCGGCAGCGGTAGCACCAGCTGGCAGCAGCAGCATGGCGGCGGCACCAGGACCAGGACCGACAGCATCGGCGGCTGCACCAGCGGCGGAATCGGCGGCTGCACTGGCGGCTGCATCGGCAGCTGCACTGGCAGCTGCATCGGCAGCTGCACCAACGGCGGCAGCAGGAGCAGCAGCAAGTGCAGCAACTGGAGCAACATCTGGCAGCACCAGCACGGCGGTGGCACTGGCGGCAGCATCAGCACCGGCATCAGGAGCAGCTGGAGAAGCAGCGGCAGCACAGCACATGCAGCATCGCGACCGCCACCCACGTTCGAATCGGCAGCTGCATTGGCGGCTGCACCAGCGGCGACATCAGCGGCAGCAGCAGGAGCAGCAGCAAGCGCAGCAACCGGAGCAACATCTGGCAGCACTCATGGCGGCGGCACCTGTGGTGGCATCAGGAGCAGCTGGAGAAGCAGCGGCAGCACAGCACATGCAGCATCGCGACTGCCACCCACGTTATACCGCCGCGAACGCACCTGGCGCAAGACCATCGCTCGCGTTTCACCGCCGCGAACGCACCCAGCACGAGACCGCCACCGGTCCCACTGTTACTCTCGTAGATAGACTGTCCTTAATTTGTTCATTAAATAGTTTATAAATATATTTGCTTTACTGTTCAAAAAAAAAAAAAACATGTTGAAACTGGTCTGAGACCGGTCTTTCCGGGCAACACAACCGTTAGAGACCGGTTACAAGCGGTTCAGTTGTGGTTGCACCAAAATGAGATAGGACCGCAACCGGTTGCGGTTGCGGTTGCCGCATTTTGGTCAAAAAAATGCAACCGGACTGGACTTTCACACACTAGCCGTTGCTGCAGTGACGGTGGGACCACCGCTGTGATGGCAATGTTGGTGTGGCCATCACCACGATGACAGACTGCTGTTGTGATGGCAGTGTTGGTGAGGCCGCTGCCGTGATGTTGGTGTGGCCATCACCGCAATGACAGTGGGACCGCTGCCACGATGTTGGTGTGGCCATCACTGTGATAATGGTGGGACCACTGCCACAATGGCGGTGTTGGTGAGGCCACCACCACGATGTTGGTGTGGCCATTGCCGCGATGGCAGTGTTGGTGAGGCCACCCCCCTGATGTTGGTGTGGCCGCTGCCACAATGACGGGGGGACCACCGCCGTGATGGCGGTGTTGGTGAGGCCATCGCTGCGATGGCAGTGTTGGTGAGGCCATCACCACAATGTTGGTGTGGCCATCGCCGCAATAATGGTGGGACAGCTGCAGCGTGGTGATGGTGTTGGCGCGGCCATAGCAACAATATGAGTAAGCAGTGATGGTACATGTGCAAATGGGCAAGCAGCAATGGGGGGAAGCATCCAAATGGGCAAGCGGCGATGGAGGGATGCATCCAAATGATTAAGCGGTGATGGTAAACGTGCAAATGGGCAAGCAGCTAGTGTTTTAAAGTCCAGTTCACCAGACCGGAAAAAGACCGGAAATCGGACCAGACTGAACTCAAAAGGACCGGACTATCGGTCCAGTTCTGGGACAATTGACTGGTCACCAGTCCGCAGTCCTTTCACATCGCTCAACTCTTAAGAACCGCAATAGGACCGGTCAGGACCGGTCCAGGACTGGACCTCCAGTCCTGTTCAACAGTTGTTATTTTCTCTCTCATCTTTCAGCTTTTATCATTGTTTTTTCACGAAGTTCTCCATTGTGTCACGTCGTGACACAACCAAATATGGCAATGCAACTCGTGCAAGCCGCGCGGCGTGCGTACATTTTACTTCCCCGCTTCCACCACCACACCACAGGTTCACCCAAAGTAAGTTACAGCTAC
>QLOS01002648.1:3366-16564 GCA_003313725.1 Russula sp. MG48 | reverse complement strand
AAGGGGGAGGGGGAGGGGGGCGCATGACTAGGGGAATTAGAACCACGATCGACTGACCTGATCGAGAAATGTGACAATCCGCAAATCATATGTCTGCGGGAGAACAAAAGTGGGTGAGAGGACGTGTGTGAAAACCTCCATTTTAATCGTCAAAGAAGGAAACATCGGTACCCGGACGTGCAACCATTGCTCATCTATGGGTAGGTATCGGGTTAATGCTATAATACTCCCTGGGGAACAACTTGAAATCAGGACACACCTTAGCGCCTACACCGACGAGTAGCCCGGATAACACCAGGTGTAATGGGGGTGAGTTTTGCACCATAGGTTTGCCACCTTCAATCGCAGCAACGGCTAAACCACCAGAGATCAGGCCGAGCACAGAGATAGTATCCTCTGGATTCCCGCGCGCGGCGCCATGGATGAAGCCAGAGATACCAAAGGTGTTATGATTGAGAGAGAGGAACGCCTGCACGGGGAAAGCGAGGCCAACCCCACCGAGAAAAGACTGGAGAGGAGTAGGACCGGGCATGGACATGTACAGTAAATGTAGGCGTTGGATGGAAAAGAAAAGTCATTTTTAGACAAAGTGAGTGAGACGGGAGATATTAAAAGCACCTCGGAGAGGTACGCGGAGAAACAGGATCGTCATCTCTGCCCCTAGAAGATCCTTTTTTCACAGAAAGTAGAGACCCCTTGGCCGGATTTGATCTCTTGGCACACAAACGTTCTGACTGAAACGGGCCAAATTGGACATGCCAGCTGTGAAATGGCGCGTATCTAGACTACGACGTACGAGAAACCCGTCCGCGTGACATTTATTTCATTCAGAGAACCACCCCACTGGAACGGCGCCGCCGGCACGTTGCCCAATTCCCCCTTATACGTAATGCATTCTACGCCCACTGCAGCCGTCATCAGAAACGGATATCTTCTTCCCGTGGCGGTGGGAGTGGGGCCTCCACAGGTGACGACCTGTCATGCCACAGATCTGCCAGCGTGGTATGGTCCCTCATCAATTCGCATCATAATTCTCCCGGCTCTCCTCCGCGATTAGAACCCCTGCCTCAACCATTGACGACCCCTAGGTTGTTTGACTTCGGTTGTTTCCACGGTACTGCGTACGGCGCAACTGACAGATATTAATGCATCACTTGCATGATCCGCGTAGATATGAAAGAAGAGCAGGCAAATATCCATCCATATGTGCGATAACGTGCTGAACCGGGCCGGAAATTTTAGCGAGCCGATCTAAAATTGTTTCGCAGGCTCTCAGACGTGATTGGCCGGCGCTAGGTTTTAAAACCTGCCCTCCCCTTATAACGTATTCCCTTTAAATCATAAACGCCCTATCCAAGAACACGTCGAGACCTCTGTTTTCAACCCCCCTCCACAACCCCCCACCGCCCTTCCTAATCTCGTAGTACACGGGGTCCGCGTCTTTGTCTTAGTTACACGTTGCGGGATATAAATGCTGACTTCAAAAAAAAAAAAAAAAAAAAAGACGTGATTGGCCGGAAAGGAAGAGACATGTGTATAGTTACTGAGTTGAGGTCACTCACCTCGGTATGTTTGGCCGCGCGCCGATCTGCGCGGTATGCAACGGCACTTGTGGTCAAGCCGCGATACATGTGATACCTACTATGCTGTCCGGTGACGTCAGCAGGGAGACAAGAATCCGTATAAGGGGGCGTCTGGCCGTGAGGGTGTCACTGTCTCAAATGCGTTGGAGAGGTCTTCCGAGAGTCAACCGTTCAAGCACAAGCCTTCTGGGCAGGAGAAGAAATGTTAGATCCCCTCCGATGTGCTATCTATTCTCGTACAGGTCTGCTGTGCTGTCACCAGAGATCCGCAAAAAGGACGAATCCCTTGCGAAGAAACGAGAAAGAAGAGGTAGAAAACAGATAAGGAATATCTCTAAGCAAGATCAACTAGTTTCTGAATCAGAAGCCGTCCAAGGACCCGCCATTGTAGGACGATTGGAACTGAGAATCCCAAACGACAATCACGACCGTGGCCTATAATGAGTGCACGTTGTCGATAAAAGTAGTAGTTGTCCGTTCCTAAATTATACGGCATACATGGGAAAGATCGTCCGAGAGTCCGGTCACGGTCATAACTATCCATGTCCAGTCGGTACAAGGTCTAACATCTACGACCCGAGGCCAAGCTGTTTCAGTAGACCCTGGTCAAAAAAAAGGTTCGTAAGCTTCGAACGAAACAGATAACAGAGCTCATGGGAAAACTGACCTGTAGGGTACTTGCCGAGATGGGACAGACAAACGAAATTGGGTTGCTGATGGTTGGAGAGACGGTGATAAAGAAGACTTTAACGCCAACCGTTAGCTTGTAATTTACTGTCAAATCTTGCTGTTTTGTGCCGCATTTATTTGCGAGGTCGTCAATTATTAAACGGTTCGGGTCAATAGACTCCGTGTAGTCAAGCGTGAACGGGAACGTGAACTTCGTGGTGGCACGTGACGGCAAGTTCACATTGGTGAGCTTCCCGTTGCCAATGCGCGTGTTATTGATGGGATAAAATATCTGCGTCCACATCAGTTTATGGACGATATGAGGGGAGGGGGGAATCAGGGCTCACGTCGGCGTTCACATGCGTGATTCTTGCGGAGAAGTAATTTGGGTTATCGACTCTAAAAACAAGGGCATAAGTGGTGCTATGTACGGGGAGAAGATTAACTGCATACTCTACGGGAAGGCCCAAGTTTACTTGGATCCCGTTGTTCAGGGGTGTGACGCCTTGGGCGACGACTGGAGACTTGAGACAATCTGGCATCAGTCTCGGCACAATCTATGAGCATGACGCCAACGTACTGAGCCAGCGTTACCTCCGATGATAACATTTGGGGGTTGTATCCACTGGGAATGGGGATAAACATGTGATCGAGAGGCACGACTATGTTGGCGCACCAATGCAAGAGAAAGAACAATCCCGATAATGAGAAATAAGGTGATAAAGACGGTGCAAAAGAAGAAGCGACAGATGCATCGCGGTCTACTTCCCTGAAACGACGAATGAATGTCACTACCAATGACGTAACAAGCTCGCACTCACCCGTGCCCAAAGGGGGCGACCCTGCTGATATCTCCACGCCCGTAGATTACGGGTGCTCCTGCCGAAATTTGTGAACATGTCAGAGGATACACAGCGTGCAGGTAGCCGATGCACGCACCTGGGCTCCCGGGGAGTGGGGTTGAACTCGTCGGGGGAGGGAGAATCGTCTTCCTTGGTGGTCTGTCTGATCGGCTTCACCGACTGTGTTTGCGGCACAGGGTAGCTCGGTTCATCTTGATATGGTTCTTGGAAGGCATTGTGATCATACGAATCTTGTGGACGGTGTGTGTTGTATGGATCGAATTGCGGAGGGTCATGGAATGTTTCGTGCTGTTGGTTGTCACTGTGATACTGACCAACACCTCCGGTAGGATATGAAGACATGACGTTGTTAGTTAAGAAAGGCACCAAGGCTCCGCAGTTTTTGAAGCGCCATGTTGCCACTACAGCCCCAAGTAAACCTGAACAAACAGCCGCCTCTCGGCCGAGGTCATAACGCCGAGATGGCCGGAGGCCAGCACTGGAATGCAGACTGCGGACCTTCTCTTAGCCAAAACGCAGTCTCGTTCAGCGTGGGCTGGGAAGGGACGCTTGAACGTAGGCAATCAACACATTCGCCGAAACAGGACCGTAAGACATGGTGTAAATATATATATATATATTACGATGTGGCCGCTCTTCCATCGAGCGGATGTCGATCGGTCACACGCTAGGGCCTCGGAGCTCGGAGTAGCGAGGGGTGAGTTGGATCATCACTACTCTCTTTGTCTACACCCCGAGAATGCCTCAGATCATCTGGTGCGTTCCTCCGGCCAATATTCAGATAGTGGCCGGCGCGAACAGAGCAACGATTACTGTGAGTAGTCGTGTACTCCTTGCGAGATACAATATGCTGCGATCGCACTCAAATGGACCGGCCAGTGCCAGAAAAGTGTTGTCGTGTAAAAGCGACATCAATTACTGGCGTGTCAATGCTTCTTGAAGCCTTCCTGGATATACACACAACCCCAGTATATGACTATCTGTAAAACCAAATGCGTTTAGGGGCGTTTAGGACGGTTCCCAATTCCTTCAGCTTTCCGATTCCTTCAAACACCCCCCGTTTTGTAGATGGTGGTCTATTGTCGGATGCCTGCCCGTGGGCGGGCAGCAGGTGGCGTCCCATTCGAACATATTCCACTCTAAATATTTCCCTACGATCCAGAATTGGCGGAATTGGCTTTGTCGGAAACCATTTTCCGACTACCGCGTCTCTGAAGACGTCTTGCCTGGACACTCAATGGCATAGTCGAGGAGGTAGCCGGATTCTCTATCAATAAGCTTCTAAATGCAAAGGTAAGTGAGATGATCACCACCCCATTTATCTAAGGTCACCGTCCCCCGTTTTCCTTTTTCATCTTTAATCCTATTAGGTAGTCTCAGTTCCATATGTGTGAACCCTGCCCAATCGATATAGTTCTAAGCTACTGCAGGTGTATTCTGCGGAACATATTAGAGTGCAGATCTTAGGCCTTAGAGGCCTAAGTGTTCCCAAGAGGAGAGCAGAGTGATGGCCTACACTGAGGACGATGACATAGATGGCCCGGAGCTAAGTCATAATGAAGCGTGAGTTGACAAGACTTCATCGGCAGGCATCAAGAGGTTATTGAAGAGTATTGGACTGTAATATGAGAAGGTGGACATACAGCGGTGGAGGAGATTCTCGTTTGTAGATAGGATTAAAATGACGATGATGCGGCATAGAAGCCAAGCAGGGGAACGAAAGACGAGTGCGAAGACAAATACGATCAAGATTAGGAATTAGATGCGTTCAGATCGGATCAAGACTATGGGTGTGTCAACGAGAAGTGGTAGAGAACCGAGTTTTGGGTGCAATAGTACTCGATCTGATCTATCGTCATGAATCACTCGATCATATTCAGCTGTGCCTCACCCGACTTTTTTAGTGACCTTGGGAAGGCCACACGCCCGTCGCAGCGCGCTTAACAGAGGCTGTGTGAACTCCACCGTCAACCAAACAAGCACTTATTCAAACGATATGTGTCATATACCGTACGTACGCCAAGGCGCTTGATTTTTACAGGAGAAGGGGTCGCCGTTGTTGCTGGAAGCGCGTCGATGGTTTTTCTGTGCCCTTTCTCTCCGTCGTCATCAGAGTTGCCGGGGCACTGGTACGTTGGATTCGCAGTAGCGACCGCCGGTGGTGGCGTCGATACCAATGCCCGCGCTGCTGTCGCATGTTGCGTCCCGCGCCCCTGCAATGTGCTGCAACCCCTATGCCAAGGCACGCACTGCCGCGTTGGCGGATCTTGGAAGCGATAGTCTACCGTTTCCTATTGCATGGGAGACAAAAAGGAATAATCAGCTGCTCCAGCCGCTAAAGGTTGTACAAGTAAAGGTTGATATTGGTTTTACCATGTGTTTCTCGTCGTGCGCCGGTGGCGATTTGGTGGCGGAACGCGGGTAGTAAGGCCGGCAGCGTCCACGATGGGTGGGGAGACGCATTTTCAGTTGCATTTGCATGTCTGTGTGAGCGTTTTGGACATAGCCGTAGGCGTACGCTGCGCTCGGGGGGTTCGCTTGGGTGGTCATGACCCAGGCGAACGACGGAAAGGGCGGATGGACGTGGGTGGGCAAATGTTGGCCTTTTTTGCGCATTATGTTTTGGCTAGTGGGTAAGAGAAGGAAGAAGGGAAAGAATGGGCAGGGAAAAAGAAGGGGGGATTGGTAGTGAGAGAAGAGGGTGTAAGAATAGAGATGAGAGGCTTAAAGGGCACAGAGAGAAGAAGCTGGCCCTAAGTCCTTTTGTACGGAAACCAATGGGAACGTCGAAAAGTCCCCGTGTTCTAGCACCAGACAGGGCCCGCGCCCGTACAGGCGGCTTTTTGGTCCCAAACTAAGTCCTATACTCTGGGTTGGCGCGCACGCGCACGCGTCCGTCCGTCCACCACCCCGTGCGTGTTCCCATTCGGGGAAGCTTTGTTTACAATTACCCCTGCGAGCGCTGCAGAAAACTTACGGATGCGGAGCCCCGATGCTGGTCAAAACAACTATGGACCCCCGACAACAACTTGCAGATGATTGGAAAATATGATAACCGGAAGTTGATTGGAATGTGCGTCTTATCTCGGCTTGGGAAGTCTAAAGCCGTGAACGTGTAAGCCGTCGTACAGGTCCGAGTGGTGATCGTTTTCCCTCGACTACTCGACAGCTGACCTCTCGGATACTGGTGCCATTATCGCAAGAACGACCCTAGGTGAGAGTGGAGAGACGAAATAGGGACGACGCTCAGATCGAGGGGATTTGCTTCCGAAGTGAGATGTATCATGCATTCGTGAGTGAGTGACACACCGAATGAAGCCCAGCAAGCGTCACCACTGACCAAGTCTATTCCCATTTTCCATGCAAGGAATGCAATATTATGCAAAGAACTACAGAATTTGCTGACTTATGGCCGCCGATGTGACGCATACGTCCTCTGGCACCTTCGGATACGCGCCAACTGTCCCCTCTCTTTTCCTCTTTCCGCAGGTAGGGCCTATCAACTTGCGTAGGCCTTCTCAAAAGCGACTTCGCCTGAGATTGAATCTATTCCAACACCCTCCACGGATAAATTCTTGTGACTACGGAGACCGAGGCAAGCAGCCAGCGACACCCATACCCATACTGGTCGGCACTTCCCGAATTGGCATGCTGTGTCACAAACGCGACTGTGACTGTGACACGGCCAAAAAGGCCAGGCGAGTCATATTTCGTTTCGTTAGTTCCAGCGACAAGATCCAAGTCTCTAAAGTTTGATTCCTAGTCCAGTGTGACCAAAGCCTGAAGTGAACTCCAATGACTGCATCAAGTGATAACCAACGTAGTTGTGCTTCAAGCTCAACCAGATTGTTGCCGGCGTCCGCCAGCAAGAGCAGAATGGTCCGCCACACAAAGAAAATGGAACAGTGGACAGATGCTTGGAAGCGAGTATGGTGGTACCAGAAGTGATTGGACTTACAGCACGAAGGGACAACAAGATATCTGGGACTCATCGGCGCCTTGATCTGGAGGCTGGTCACTAGGAGGCCCGTGTTCTTAACGGAAGGGCTGACCTACGCCCACTGAGCGTGTACCATGGCCTTGGCAGGGAAAACAGGAAGCCACCCTTGCGGCATACTTAATTGGTCCGATGCGAAAAGGGTTTGCTCGCTACCCAAAGACGGGAGAAAAAAAGCACCCGGACGAGATGTCGGCCGTCCGTCGCCAACATACCAACGCTTGCTCCAAGTTCTTGATGAGTCGGAACGGTCAAAAATCCAGGAAACGGGTTTTGTGAACTGCGAGGGTGTCGACGAGACAAGAACAAGACAGATTCGGGGTCCCCCAGGTTGAAATATTATTACAATCGGTAACGTCTAGAAAGGCGATTGATGAATGAAAGAAGGTGATGAAGATTCAAGGCGCCTTGGTGAAATCTTGTCATGGCAGTTGTGGCTCGGGCTCAGACAGAGGTCACCAATTCAATGCCCGCTCTCCAGGTTTTGCCCGACATAGTCTCCACACACGCCTCTGCGCTCATCTTTCTTTTCTTAAAAACCACGCATCTCACCGCCTTGTTATTGTGACCCCAGTCTTCACTCCTGACTTCTTTTTTTACCATCAGGGCCCGGTGAACGTCGTGCCTCATGAGACGCAGTTGAGTAATGGTGGTGTTCTCCCCTCTTTTTCCAATCGTCGCCTACACATTCGTTGAATCCCAGTTCCCCCTGCATTTCAACCGAAGGTCTTTTCAACAACACCACACCATCCTCCTGCAGATGGGAGCGTGTCAGCTTTCTGATCCAATCCGAACTCCAATGAATACATCTACCTGTCAGCCTCCATATCCTCCTCATTCTACCCGCCGTGGCACACCCCTACAAGACGGGACAGCTGCGACGAGGCCTCAGTGACGACAATGCCAACTGATCCCGCATATCTTCGTAGCAAGAGTGAGCGGAGATACCTAAAGGGGCGACTACTTGGACTTGGTCACAGGGCACGGTTTTGTGGACGTTTGAGCTCCATCAATGAATGGTTATTGGGGTTGGCACGGACGTTCAGGTGTTGGAGGCTATACTCTCGGAACATACAGGTGAGACCAATCCTTTAAAGTAATACATTCCCCGCAATAAACTTTTACAATGATCTGCTCCGCAGATGGGCGGTGGTCCGATCTCGTACGATGAACGCGCTCTAAGCGAGCTTGAGCTTATACTCAAATTCCCCGGAGTTGGGGCTTATTCCGCATTCCCCACCATCCACATTTTTCAGGTTTCCTAGCAATCCTATCCCATCCACTGTTCGTTGCGACATGCGTATGCTGAGTAGCCCGTTGCGCCCATCTGCGTGCGGCTTTCGCTTCGTGAAGCACACAATAATCCATCACAATTGCTCGTGCGAGATTGATCCAAGAAGTTGGATGAAGATCATGGCGGGGCCATCTCAATAGCGCGGAGGTAATTCAGCAGGCATGCGTGGCCATTTCACCCTTGCATTATCCAGCCATGCACCATTTCGTAATTATACCTACCGATATCGCTCATGAACACGGAGGTAATGGGCCTGTCTTCGTCGTTCTGACCGCGGGCATCCAAAAGCCGCCCACAAACCAGACGCACACTCGATGTTGTATAGTCAAGGCAATACCTTTGACGCCCGTGCGTAACCGCGGTGATGGGCCTCAAGATATCATGGAAGTGGAGGATCCTTACCTCTCCGCCTCCGATAGGACGCAACGCTCTAATTTCCTTGGAGAAGGTCGCTTCATCCTATCTGGGCTTTAAATTCGGGGCAACACCTGGCAAGTGCCTCATTCGCGATCGTGATGGCCGGGCATCGCGGAAAAGCGGGGAATGCTACACCTGTGATCGAGGTGAGACATTTCGAAGATGGCCCAGGAAAAGAAAGTTATGACCCGGCACATCAGGAACGAGTTGTTGATAATATTTTACTTGCCGCGTGGCCCAGATCGCCCCAAGAACCGTTGTGAAACGCCGCACATTGACTCGATATCATTACGAATGTCGCAATGCTCTACGGGTAGTTAGCACCATGGATCAGTGTGTGGCAGCAGGAGCAGCGCGCGTTCTCGCGCCACAAGCTCGCCACGGGAAGCTGCACGTGCTGCCACCCAACCTTCCCCATTTCCCCGAATATCTGTGGTGCGAAGGCCTCTGCCTCGTCGATGGTGCAGTACAGAGCTGCCGGCCAGCACTGCATGACTTGATTGGGGAAGGTACGAGTCGTGTTCCCCTACCCACGCGGGGGACTCGCCGAATTTTGATATCTACCGAGCTTGGTACGTGCGTCGCGAATCACTCTGCCGCGTCACCCTCCGAGAGCATGGTCGGAGCCCGCCGAAGACATGTCATGCCGTACTGTAAGGCTGTTGGGTAGATTACGACACCTTTATCGGGAAGGCAGTCTCAGCATCTCTGGCTCCAAATACCACCTGGTGCGTGGCAGTCAAAATATTATTATCACTTAATACAATCTGGCTTTGTGGTGGCCGATCAAGGTTCCCTGCGATCGCGCTATGGATTATGACAGCGACGTTGACTGACACAGGTGGGACCTTCACCTCATACAACATAGTTATTGCGTCGCCAACTTGGGTCATAGCTTTGACAGCGTCGATCTTCGCCATTGCTAAGTTAGAGACGACCCTCCCTGTACAGTACTGTACATAGTTGTACAATAAAGTCTGAGTGAAAATAAAAGCCGGGATAGAACGCTTACAGTATTAGCGCTGGGATGACTGATAGTCCCGCCGATATGTGCAACGGCCCTCGCCTCCGCGACGGCGGGACGCGGCACGGCTCAATGGCTCCCGCCCATGCACCGCTCGCACGCGCCTCTCTAGAACCATCCAAACACCCACTCATCAATACCTACTTGAAGTCTCTTAAACTACACGCACGTACGCTCAACGCACTCAACACGCCACGGAACTAGTCGTACTCGAACGTATCTATTACATCAACAACAACCAGCATCGCCCTGCGCTCTTCTGGCAGCGCGTCGTCGAAGCGCAGCGTTATTCCCGCCGTCTTCGATCGCCTGATGTGCCTTCGCTCGTGGATGACCTCCGTCGGTCGTTCTATGGCGATACGACGGACACCGTGACAGAGTAAGACATTTACCCCTGGTTGTGTTATACCCTAGTCAACCCGAAGCCCCCCGAAGCCCAAAGCCACAAAAGGGAGCATGGGCGTACTACCCACCCGCAGCCTATCTTAAGGCATTCCTTGCACGTCTGCGTATCTGTATCATGTTGCTCGACAAGGTGCGCCGTGCTCCCCTTGTTACCCTCTACATCGCTGAATTATTGACCGTCCGCAGACATACATTCGTATGCGCGCAATTTACTAGTACGCATTGACCTTCTCATAGTCACTACTCATGTCTATGATACACAGCATGCTCACGCTCGCCATGCAAAGTGGCGCATTTCTGCATCTCGTTGTTACGCTGACTGCAATCGTCGCCCGTCTTGCCCATCTCTCTTCATCGCTACGCCGCGTACTCTCTACCCTATACGCCAAATGCCTGCATCTCCTCGATAAGCTCTATGTACGTGACGAGCAACCAATTGCCAGCATATATACACGTAATTGAGTAAGCTGACGACAATGTTTGACCTATTTGTCCAGTCTACAGAAGCTACGCACAACTTGACGCCACTGCCGCCGCCGCCGCCGCCACTGGCACCACCACTAGAAGGGGAGGATACAGAAATGCCTAGCCTCCCTGTGGAGCTAACGAGGCGCGCAGTGTTGGATGGTGACTTGGATGTGTCTGTTGATCTTGGCGAGGCAGTCGCCCGGGCCCCCACTGGCACGCCCACGCCGCGGTCCACATCCCTCATTCCGCCAGATTTCCTCTCACTGGTGCCCGACGCGACGTCCATCCTTCTGATCGAGTCACGACAGCCGGGTGAGCGCGACGGGAGCCCTCTTTTTCTCTCTATGAATGTATCGCCCCCGTGCGCGTGCTGAACGTCATTTGTGTACTTTGCAGCTGGCACCGATCATGCCCCCCTAAGCCCGTCGCCGCCATTACTGTCGTCCACCACCGTCGAGCCCTCATTGCGCCAGGCTATAATAGTAAAGAAGCGCGCCGTGCCGCCCCCAAGCGCGTCCGCTGCAACGGAGGAGTCCAGACAGAAAAAGCGTACCAAAATGAGAAAGGTTCGGCACGATGAAATCGACAACATTTTTTCGTAGTACTGTGGTAGCTGAATTCGGCACGTGAAGAAGTATCAGCAACCGTCCTTTGAAGTAGGGCCCTACCCTATCGTTGTGGGCCTTTGAAGCTAGCTGCTTATATCTGTGCACCCTCCGGCTTCCGGGCAGCCGGAAACGGTAATCTACAACAGCAAGCGTTACCTTGATGGTGCTCGCGACGATGGCCAACGGCCCTCAGCACGACATGTTGTCACGTGCGCACGCATTGTCCAATGTCCAAGTACCGTCGAATGACCTGTCGTGCGACCCAATCTCAGCCTTACTGGCCAATCTAGTAACGAACACATATTCGGCGGTGTCTTCACTGACTGAGGGTGACTTGGCCCGCCAAAGCCGGCTCTGGAAGCGCTCTCTCTCTCGATGTTGTATGAATACGTTCAAGTTCCCTTACATCGCTGGACTCATCACGGGGCCACGAGACGATAAGCAGCTGCTGCTCTCATCTAGCTCTTCAGACTACCACATGGTCAGAACAATTCAGCAGCGTTGGCTACCTACCCGTACCAGAAGCTAAATGGTATCGAATCTCAACGTATCTCAGATTCTTGTCTCCAGTCGTTACTGGCTCCTACCCTCACTTGACTTGTAATTCAGAAACTCTTCTGCAGCATCATGTCTTCTAGACCAAACCCTTCCAACCAGAAAATCCAACCAGGATCCTTCACACTGCCCACGGTCATGCAGAGACAGCCTCACTTAGGGATAATTGCCGTCCTGGGACACAGGCGCGCTGGGGCACTACAAACTCTCCTTTACAAACCCTGCCTGGAGATTGTAATAGTCTCGCATTGGGACCTGTAGCCACTGGCAGCAAAACTGCTCATCAATATCATGGACTTATCAGTGGAAATTCAACATCATACTAGTATGCACATACAACAAGGGTTGTGGAAGATTCATCCTTGCCTGCCACGAAAGCTGATTCACTCACTTTGCAACCTTGTATGACATCTCGAAATTAGAGAGATGTTATCAGCATTATTGACTGGTATCACTGGCTTGCAGGTCTCATATCTAAACTTGCAAGCATCAGCAGCAGACTCGAAAGGTGCTTTTACACTTGCCAAATTCCCCAAGAATGTACACACAATTCTCTGTTCTCTCTCTTTGATCTTTTCCTATTTCACAGACAAGTCTGCCAATAAGTCAGTCTGAGACCTTTACCTTTCATTGCCATTCACTCACTAACATTTGAATTGCACTGCAGTGCTTGACAAGGCTGCTGTGCATGCAGCATGCTTACACCAAGCAATGGCTTGTCCTATTTCTGTGAGTCTTAAGGGGATCATATCAAGAGTGGTGGTGACAGCTGCAACTGCAGCCAGGGCCCCAAATAGTAACACATATCATAATACTCAAATACAATGAGGGGGGCCTGTAGTATCCCTATTTCTCTGCTACATATTGCATCCCCATGCTCAATGAATGGGAGTATCCACCTCAATGAGGCCATCACACTTTATGTAAAATCCTGTAGATGGTAAGACTAAAAATACACAAGAGCTAGGGCAGCAGAATAGTAATTAATGGTGTACAGTGTACTTACCCTTAGTTGTATTACATCAAGCTAAGAGTGGTATATATGAAATGTCTACTTTTTATCTACAGGTGCATTATGTACTCCAGTTGTCCTATGAGACTATTCTGTGACAATTGCTCCATGCTTCAACAATAGTTGAATAATGTTGTTAACACCTCTATTATGTGCTACCTGCAGTGCATTTCCATATCTTCCACCCTGGGCATTAACATCAGCACCATGTTGGAGCAGGAAATCCACAATCTCCAGAGATCCCTGACATGCTGCTGCCTGCAGTGCATTTCCATACTCTCCACCCTGGGCATTAACATTAGC
>QLOS01002640.1:0-35728 GCA_003313725.1 Russula sp. MG48 | reverse complement strand
GGGGGGGACCTTGGTGACGTGGCGGCAGGGTATGGCATACCTGTGAGGGGTTACTGTTAGCTAGTACAAACAAAAAGAAAGAAAAAAGACCTGGGCTGAGTGGGTGGTAATCATGAGGGATGAACATGTTGAAAAAAAAGTTCTCTAAGTCAACTTCTCGCGCTGTCACACTAGACAAAACATAGTTGGCGAGTTTCCGCCCGTAGTCACACCCTAAAAACAGTTAGGCCCAATTTTAGACGCTTGTCCATGACGAATGCGTTCGCCTCTAATTTCAATCTCAGAACTTTCTTATTGTTAGTCATCAATGTCCATATAGAGTTCTTTTTTAAAAACTTCGCTTACTAAAGCACAAACACTACGCTTACTTAAGATATAGTAGTTAATTTTCCCCATTTCCTGAGAGAATTACTAATCAAATACAACTCCGAAAAAAGAGCGATGGAGCCCTGTGCAGCACAGGCGTGTTCCTGGCAGGCATGGCGGGGCCTGGGTGCACTGGAGGCGGAGATGGGATTTGCCACATGCCGGAGCAGTGCACGCGTTGGGGGCCATGGAGCGGAAGGGGGGGGGAATAGCCTGTGTTTTTGCGAGCGGAAGTGGAAGCGAAGTCCGGGGGCACAGAACAAAGGGCGGTGCACAGTGCACGCCAGCCGGGTTGTGGCGGAACCCCCCTGGACATTGTGGGAGCGCGCATCAGGGGTAGCTGCTAGCGTGTGTCGTCATTTGGATGCCCTGATTAATAATAGACTTCTGAGGCCCTAACTTGGAAGTCACACCTGATGTCCTACATATATAGGCTTTATTGGTTAACCTTTGCAAGTCTGTTTGGTGCAATGGTAAATGGTGAACCTGTCGGGGTAATCACGTGAGAGATTCGAGAGTTCGAATCCTGGTCTGATGTTTTTATTGCTTGAGTATGTAAGCAACAAGTGCTTCGGCAATTGCCTGCTGATTAGTGATTTTCTCAGGGAATGGGGAAAATAAATAGTTTATTTTCGAAACTAGCAGTTAAAGCTATTGGGGGAAATTAACTACTATATCTTAAGTAAGTGAAGTTTTTAAAAAAGAACTCTATATGGACATTGATGACTAACAATAAGAAAGTTCTGAGATTGAAATTAGAGGCAAACACGTTCGTCATGGATGAGCATCTAAAATTGGGCCTAACTGTTTTTAGGGCGTGACTACGGGCAGAAACTCGCCAACTACAAAACATACATGTCACATTGTGACGTGACCGATCACTGCGGCCAACCGCACTCTCTTCATCACACTTACACGTGGCGTGTAAGTATAGACTGTTTGGTTGTCCTTAGGCATCACTAGTGCAAGTGCACAAACAGGAAAGGTAAGTAAGATAATTAGTGCCTAGATGCTAACCATGTGTTCCAGGTAATGCAGCACCATCACCACCGCCGCGGTCGTCCCAGCGCCGCAACTGCGGCTGTCCCATCACTGTCACCACAGCCGTGCCAGTGTCGTCATCATGGCCGCCGCTGCGCCAGCGTTGTCACTGCGGCCACCGCCGTGGACACTACTCGGGGGCCAAGACACCTGCACAGACGGTCCATTTTTTATCTTTATTATTCTGGCATGTAGTGCTAATGAGTCAGGGACATGTCAAATCTTCATCCATGGCCCCTATGATGCCAGCGCCATCACCACTGCAGCTGTCCCAGCACCGTCACTGTGGCCGCACCATTGCCCCAGCTGCTGCTGCGCCAGCACCGTTACCACAACCATGACCATGCCAGCAGCGCACCGCGGCCACTATTGCGCCAGCAGCATCAGCATGGCTGTTGCTACGCCAGCACCATCACCGCGCCCACACCATTGCTGTGGCTGCTGGTGTGCCAGCACTGTCACCACGGCAATGATGGCGACGGCCACTTCAGCAAGGCAACGGCGGCGGCAGCTGCTGTAGCAAGGGTAGTGATGGTCAGCTACAGCAACGGTGGCGGCGGCAGTGGTGGCAGCGGCAGCGGCAGCGATGATGACCACAGGTGGCAACAGCGACAACGACTGCCACAGCAGCAGTGACAACGACCACCGCGGTCATCCCAGCGTCGCACCCGTGGTCCTCCCAACAATGGTGGCGGTGGCAGTAGTGGCGGCAGCAGTGATGACGACCGCCACTGCGGCAACAGCGATGACGACCACAACGCAACAGCGACCACGACGGCGGCAACAGTGACGACCGCTGCCACGGCAGCAGTGATGACGACCGCAACGATGGCAACAGCAACGACGGCCACAGCCGCAGCAGTGATAATGACCATCCCCCTCCCTCACTCCAAACGCGAGACAGAGGGGTTGCACTGCTTACCGTCATGCGGCCACCATCCTGCCCGCTGATCGGCTGCTTGCACGCCTGCACGCCCGCTGATCGCCCCCTGCTGGCAGATCGCATGCCGCCCACATGCCCATATGCTGATCGCCACCCGCTGGCAGATCGCACACCGCCCACACGCCCACGCGCCCACTGATCACCCCCCTCTGGCAGATCGCACGCCCGCATGGTGCCCGCACGCCTGCACGATGCCTGCACGCCCGCACGCCACCTGCACGCCCGCATGACGCCCGCATGCCGCCCGCATGCCGCACACACACCGCACACCGCACGCCGCATGCACACTGCATGCCTGCACGCACATCCACCTGTGTTAGCAGATCGCATGCTTAGTGGTTGGGGATGGGGCCATGTCCTTACTTTGTAGTTTCCCCTTGCGCACCCTTATGGCCACTGTTTTTTTTTTCAATATTATTACTTTAACCATTCGAGTCGATGATTCGACCACACCCACGGTTTCAGGAAATCCCACCTGTGGGTCACCTGTGTCCCACCCTAGAGGTGAGCACATGGCCTGGCAACGGCATGCACAGTGGCAAGAGGCGAGAGCACACCATGGCAGGCACATGTGAGATTGTGAGCATGTGGCCAAGCTGCCCAGTGGCATGAGACTGTACAGTGCTGTGCAGTGCTGTGCAGTAGGCCCCTTACTATGGCTAACTATGGGTTTACTGATGAACTATGGAATGCTATGGCCAACTATGGGTTCAGTGATACAACTATGGAATGCTATGGCCAACTATGGGTTCAGTGATATAACTATGGAATGCTATGGAATGCTATGGGGTGCTATGGGGTGCTATGGGGTAGGCCTATTGCTATGGCTAACTATGGGGGTATTGCAGGTTCGCTGATGTTGCGGTGCTAGACGTAACTGAGTCCGGTTATCACTCTCCTGTGCATTCGTATCAGCGCCATGGTCGACAAGAACCTGAGCAACATTCCAATATCCTTTTTGCAACACCAGATGCAAAGGGGTCTGGTTGTTCTTACCATGGGCATTGGCATCTGCGCCGTGGTCGAGAAGGATTTAAGCCATTTGCTCCTGTTGTTGCCCATTGGGCGTCTGGCTGTCTGTCATTGTTGCCGCTGCCCATGTCGGTGTTGAGCGCGACGGCAGATCCAACAACACAGGCTGGCAAGACCAAACTGGACTCGGACCCTGGCCTCTGCCCACTGAATTGGGTCTTCTGTTGTCACAGAGACCTTGCTTGCCACAAGGTAATGAACAAACAACATCCAAAAGCCTTGTCGCGGCCTAGAATTAGGGGGTATAGATCGGGTACAGCCATACTGGATCAAAGTGTAAGCGCATAGTAAAGTTCCTTATTGAAGTACTTGTCAAGCCAAAACTGTCTGCTGTATTCAAGACTCATTTCCTTTGTCAGTCGACGATCTGCTGCTTCGCCAAAAACAGGGATAAGCTCAACAAGGGCCCTGACCTGTTTCAGTGGTATAATCTCTACTGTGATATTTTGGTTAGGGTGATGGACTCGTTGTAGTATGAACATTGAGGACGCAAAGTGTGGATATGGCCCTTTCCGCCTTGATGACCCAGAAAGCTTCTCATTAATTTGCGGTACGATTTTGAATTTCTGAGTATAAGACAAGAAGCTTTCAAAGCCTGGGATGGGTGTGGAATCCTTGGGAGGAATGACACGGAATATGAGTCGCAATTGTGCAACTTGATGCCCTTTGCATGTGTTAATATAGAATATAGAATAGCTAGTAAAAATAAATTTCATACCTGTCATGCCACTGCGCGGCCATATAGCATCCGAATTTGTGTTTACCAGGACAGTATCTGCACGTCCACATGGCCATGATGTTGATGGTGGTATTGCATTAATTGTTTGAGCCAGAAGAATCTCATGGGGTGCGTGATAGGCTCGGTTCTGTACCTGAAGTTTTTCCCAGACTTCAAGGGTGTCGAAAGGCAGGTTGCCAGCAGGCCCAATGATGTGGCAATGATCTGGTGTGCACATAGCCAAGTAGTCAGACAAAACAACACCTAGATCTGGCAGTTTGAATTTCGTGGCCACAACATCAATCTTCATTCGGCTGTAGCTTGGGCGAGAGTTTAGGTGAAGCGCAGTTTGGGCAGCCACAAATGTACAGTGTGGTGATGGTGCATGTGGATATGAGCCCTGATTGAGCATGTGAGCCAACGAAAAATAATCAGCAGCACATTGAGGCGTCCCAGCAAGTTGTTTCACAGGGGAAATGGTGGAAAGAAGCGCGGCCGTGGTATCAAGTCTGTGAGTAGGCGTGTCCCTCAGGTCTTCAAGGTTGTTGGCATCGTTGTCATCGGCATCGTTGTCATGGTCATGGATGATTCCCACCACAGGATCGATGGATCTGAAGTCTATGGATGCGTCATGGATGGCAGTAGCAAGATCAAATCTCCAGCATTTCTCAGCACAGTCCAGGAATCGACAGATCTGTGATTCATAACCCTGATTATTTGTTGAATCCAAAGGAAGCTTGATTTCTGTGATGTGAGCACACTCAGTGATGTCTGCAGACCACTGCATGGTGACCCCGTTTTCACAAATATTCGGCATGACGCTTTGTAAGAATTCGAGCTTGGGGATATAAAAATTGTTGATTACTTTCCGCTTCTTCCCTGTTCGTCCACCTGCAAGGATTATCACATCCTTGTGTTGGTGAAATTCAGCTAAGGCCTCCTCGATCTTTGTGCACATATCGCTTGTAATCTCGGACGCCTGTGCTAGGTATCGAAAATCTGCCAACGCCCGAACTGCGATCAAAAATTCCAGAGGAACGGCACCAGCAATAACAGGGATAATGTATCGCTGCACATCGTGATGATCATGGCCTGTGACCTGCTTCAGCTTTGAAATCCCCTCCTTGAAATGCCAAAATGTTGTGTGTGGATGCAAAATTGAGAAGCGGAAGTCAAGTTCAGCTGCCCCAAGTACCCGAATACACCATTTGGCATCGTGATCCCAGAACATGCGATGCCAATGATGCAATGGCTCAGGGGTCAGAAAGGTTGAAGGGTCGGACAATGGCCAATCCCGCCAAAATGGTCGGTGGACGCCATTGAGACGAAGTTCCAAAGCCGCAGTGACATAGTTTTCGATATCCCATGGGTCATGGGATTGTTCCAGTGCATTGAGTTGCGCAAGCGTTGTCAAAGCCATCTGGGGTTCATGTCGAAAAGGCTCACCAAATTGCCTGTGAGATGCCATTGTAACAGATGAAGTCTTTCCGGCCACTCCAGCTATCAATGCAGACTCGGGTGTATCCACAATATAAGAAGCAAGAGGAGTAAAGCAGTATCGCAGGTTACCAACTGGATCGGACATCATGATGCCTACTGTTGCGGCGGTTTTCAGCGGTGCAAGTATAAAGTCCAAGCAGGCGTGAAATAGGCAATTTTCCAGGACTGAGCAAATTTTCGAGTCCTTGTGAATGAATTTCGGAATAGGAAGAAGGGCGAGAAGTAGGAAGGCATGATTGGATGCTTTCATCCGAAAGCTCTTGTCAATATTTGCCAAAGTGAGTAACAGGGGGTGCGCCATGTGCCCGCCTGTCATCGCTGAGATGTTCGTCTTGTCCGATGAAAGAACAGTTCCTAATAGCGTTGCTCCAGTGGGTAGTTGGTCCTGTTAAAAGTTAGACAATACTGATATGACAGGGAGCGACGATCATACCTGCATTGACCAAGCCATATCTCCCGTTCTCCATTCATTATATATACGCATTGTCTTTGCAGCAGTGTCGAAAACCCATAATGGGGTGAATTGAATGTGGTCCTTGAGCAGCGGAGAGGACATGAGAGAGCGAATGCAGTCCACTGGATTGCGGTAATAAAGTGAGATCTCCTTCTTTGTTGGATCTTCAGTTGTCCATGGTTTACATTTCCATTCCGGCCCCTTTGGGAGCATTTCAGCTCTAGCTCGAAGGTGTTTGGCATTAATGAACGATAGGCTGAGTTTTTTTATCTGTAAACTGGTTGAAAAGTGATTGATGTCAAGCCAGTTCAAAACTTACAAGAGCTAGCGATAGAAACTCGTTGATCGACGACATGCTTAGATTGGATAGAAGTAAGAACAAAGCAAGCTCCCATTCGTCCTTGGAATTGAATGGGTAATAGAGATTTTGGGAGTGTGCCGATGCATACTCATCACTATCAAATCCATCCATGAACGTGTTCCCAGATCCATATGATTGTGCAGCTCCTGTGTACTCCTCAAAAAATGGTGATGGCTGTACATTGGGATTATCAACACCATGATTGGTGGTAGCCACATCGATGTCCATGTCATGATTAGATTCATTTGAGGGATAGATGGCGAAATGGTCTTCAGGTGGGGGCATCGGCGTATCCAAATTCAAGTCTACATGTTTCTGCTGCTTATACCAGGCAAGTTCCTCCAGAAGGGTCACCTTTGGGGTGACATGGCGAGCATGATGGCACGATCCAAGAGGTTGATTCAAGTGAGAAAGTACAGCCCTCTGGTCCTGGAATTTCGAGGCGCAGCTAGGACATCGAGGCATATCAGGCACAGTATGACTCAGCAGATGCTGAAGAAGCGTGGGAGAAATTATCTTGTTTGATATGGGATTGATTCGAACCCTAGCACTCTTGACATTTGATAACCTCAACCCCTACACTTTCACAATCACATCTAGACCTTCTTAACCATAATTCAATGGCTGATTGTCGGTCAGATATGACTTATGTACGTGATCCCCTTGTGTTACCCCCAAAGTCAGACTCAGTTAGCGCACATTTTTGAATGCTCATTTTCAACTAAACTCGACCTGCTACAGAAGTGAAATCCCATGAAAAGAACCAACTACTTGCCCGAAGCTGACACTGTCGAAACAGAGGAGGATGCTAGGCTCCTTCGTCAACGCGTGGAGGCCAACCAGCGTGACTGCAAAGAGGCGCTGACAACTGCAATCGCGCTTCTCCAAAAAGCTCGTGTTGAGGTTCAGAAGGCTGAAGACCAGCTCTTTCATGCTGATATGTGTGTTGGGCAGATGCGTTATGTTCTTCGCCAACGTGGGTTTGGGGAGGTATTGAAGCCAGTGGTCCAGAAGAGGGAGAAAATGCCCTTCATGCAGATCGGAGGTACGTTTGTCAGTCATCTCTTGGGGTTTCCCTTCCTCATCTGTCATTCATTCAAAGATGAACATATTTTTATTATTCCCAGGGGGTCCGTGGCTGTGGTGTTGGACTGAAGACCTTCACATTGTCAATAGCTGCAACGTCTCAAGTCCTCGATTTCCACCATTTGTGTAGGCCGTCAGGAGCCCAGATACGTGTTGTGAACCAAGACATTGTACTGCTACCAGAACATGTCGTGTCGTCGGTGCTCCCATCCCCTTTATCGTCTATGGCTGATGCCACACCTACACAAATGCAATTGCAGCATTGTACAGCCTGCAAGAAGAGCTCTCTGGGCAGCTGGTGCAAAATGGCATGTCACGCCCACCGAGTGAGCGTTCCTCCACAGGCGAAGGAGGGGGCGTAGGCGACGCTGGCGACTGGGGCCTTGTTGGTAAGAGGTCTGTATACCTCTCGCGTGCAGGCGTACTCTTGTGACGTCTGATGCTAAGCTTTCCCTTGCCTTTGAGCATACGCTAAGGCTCTGCAAAGGGGTGCGCGAAGTCTGGTAATCAACCAGAGGAGCTGGGGTTCACAAGTGAAGGGGAGAGCGTTCACAGGCTGAGATTACAAGAGAACAGACTTAAGGTCTGTCCTAGGTGAACTGAGCGATATAAGTACATGAAGGCATGACTCATAGGGAGTCAGAACGAGTCATGGTGCCCCTAGGACACCGCTACTAGTACACAGTCATCTGGAGTCATTGTATAGTATGAGTCAGTAGGTGCCGAGGCAGCGCATGTGCAGAGGCATGCAAATGTAGCACTAGTGAATGCGCGTCGGACCCGGCGGCCCGTCAGGCCGTGTGGTAGCTGTACGGAGCGAGATAGGAAGACATAGACGGAGTCACGGGCCGTAGGGGCCTGGCAGTCCATAGGCGAAGCGCAGAGAGCAGTAGGCAATAAAAGTGAAAAGAAATAAGGCGTACAGTGAAGCGGGAGCGTAACATGGCAGGTCAGCTCCGGCGTAATGCCAAGCATTTTCTCGAACACAGTTACTGCTGACCAAGCAACGCTGCTCAATGTGGAGGAAAATATCAGTGCAAATTTTGACATGAAGCCATTTCAGTTTCGGAAGGTGGCAAAAACAAAATTGGTGGCATCAACAGGCCAGTCACGATCAGGTCTGGGGTCATAAGAGTAAGATGCATGGCTCAACAACAGATAGAGATCAACGGATTCGTGATTGACCTCTCAGCCGAGATCATTGAAGGTCCATACACCCACCCTCCCTGTGTTGACAACAACGATGTTATTAGCATTGGGTCTGACGATTAATTAATCGGTTTCTTTTTTCTTCTTTCAACCGTTTTGTATGCGTGACCATCCATCTGGAGAAAGTGCTGTACAGGACTAATTTATTATAAATGGGTTTTTGGCTCAAACAGAGGGGGAATGGTACTACACTGTGTGACTTTCAGTTACCTGTACCCAGGGGATTGCCATGTCACAGTTTCCCTTGTGTGGCCCATGCTTAGCGAGCACCGACGAAATTTTCCATTTATGACTACAGTATATGAGTGGCTGATCTCGAGAGGTCTGGCTGATGAGTTACTTGAGGTGCGCTGGACTCAGCCCTCGGAATGTCTAAGCTGGAACCTTCAATGTCATACAGATGCGCCCCGCATACCTTCGGGCCCATCTCCAATGCGAGCCAAGAATGCTAGACAAATACCAGCTTCTTTGGTGGTTCTATGTCAAAGACGGCCACCTCTCTGGGCAGCTGAAGTGCTGGTTACCTTAGCGGATTCATCTGAGTGCATATTGTCGATGACCCATGTTACTATACCTCTCAATCTTTCCTAGATTCACACTATCTTTGTCCCAATGGATAGAGTACTTGATGCTCGCTGTTGGCAATGCAAAGTCCCATCCTATGTCGGCTGGCGGTAAACACAAGTCTGCCATTGCCTTCTTAACAGATCTTGAAGAGAAGTTAGAGGTTTCTCAAGTGCAGCTTGAAATATTCCACGTCCTGTCACCTCACCTTCAGTTGCAACCATCCGAATCTGATTTGAGGGAGAGGGTAGAGCTGCTTGAAAGAGGGCTGTTCAGTATCACAGAAGTACGTGCTCCCATCCCTCTTCCAGGCACTCGTTAACTCATCACTGTAATTCAGCTCTACCAAGTATATGCTGATCCACACGACCTTTTGATGATCAAATTACTGGCTCTCCGTGTATCCCAACACCAGGATGAAGCACTCGTTAAAGACATCTGGGATTGTATATTGCATGAGGGTACATTGATTTCATGTGTGGGGAAGTCAAACTTTGTGCTGAACGTTCGGGCATCTGTTCCAAGTGTTCCCTCCACAGAAGCTCTAGATCATATTCAAGGAACAATTGTCCCACTTGGTCAACAGTTCCATGGCTCAGATTCGAGTTTTCCATTCAGTTCGTGCCATACTCCAATTAGCCAAACAACAACTGATGGTCAGATGGACCAAGCACATCGCTCGTCTCCTAGTTGGCAGGACAGCTCTGGCGTAATGCCGAGCATTTCTCAAACACACTTGCTGCTGACCAAGCAATGCTGCTCAGTGCAGGGGAAGATATCAGCGTGAATTTCGACGCGATGAGCTGTTTCAGTTTCAGAAGGTGGTAAAAACAAAATGATGATTGGCGGCACTGACAGGCCAGTCATGGTCGGGTCTGGGCTTGTAAGAGTAAGACGCATGGCTCAACAACAGATAGAGATCGATGGATTCGTGATTGACCTCTCAGCCGAGATCATCGAAGGCCCGCGCATATACCCTCCCCACGTTGACAACGACGATGTTATTAGCAGGGTCTAACGACTAATTGGTCGGTTTATTTTTTCTTCTGTCACTTGTATGCTATTATAGTTGTGTGATAATGATACCACCAGTCATTCAACAGTTTCGTACGTGTGACCAACCATCTGGGGAAAGTGCTGTACTGGACTAATTTATTATAAATGATAAATGGGTAAATGGGTATTTGGCTCAAATGGAGGGGGAATGGTATTATGCCATGTGACTTTTGGTTACCTGTACCCACAGTAGGATGCCACATCAAAACAGTTTCCCTTTCTGTGATACTCACAGCGCTCCATTTGACACTGGCCATTGATGCCAAAGCGAAATGCGCCAGGTAGTTCAGGAGCTAAGAAGCCATGCCGAACTCTGGAACCCCCCAGTCTACAGAATTCCACACCCAATGCTTCCACGACCAATGCTCGACCTGTCCGATCAACTCGTGGCCAGGGAGGTGCCATCACACAACTCGAGAATGTCAGCAGGCAAATTTCGCATGTGCCAGTGGCGCGAGGGTCACGACAGCCACTGGTAACTCAGGCTGACATCCCAGATGACATCCCAGAGAATGTCATGGCACCTCCACATTGTGCTACCAAAGTGGTGAGACATTTTTATGTATTTATGTTGTACATTGTCTGCATTTACTATAGTCTAGAACTGCTGTTCCTGTGTTGGTATTGCCAAGAAACGATCCCCCTCTTGTTGTCTCTGTGCCCAAGCCCATCAGAGAGCCACGCCCTTCCTCAACGCAATTTGGGTTCAGGCCGGGTGACCTACCCCAAGCCAAAGTTACCACAGCGCGTCCCTCCCCTGCCAATCTCTTGAGCAGAGCAGTGTCCCATGCTGCCCCTATTTTGGCCACTCCTGCCCAAGCGACGCAAAATAGGCACGGGACCCTGGGCCCTGTGGTCCATTCCAAGCCAACAAGGCGATACCTCACCAATGGTGATATTGACCCACGCAGAGTGGCAAGGGTTAATTATGATTCCCATAACTTGGACCCCAGAGAAGGTGAGCAGTCCAAATGGTCTTACTGGTAGTCGTGTCATGCCGGCCACATACCTAGGTCCCCCTGAGGATATGGATGGTAACGATTATGAGGATGATGAAGATGATGCCAGCAATGCCGATTATGAAGGCAAAGACGAAGGTGGCAGTGAGGAAGGCGAAGACGAAGGCGGTGGTGAGGAGGACATGGACGAAATCTGTGTGGACCCTTGGGCCAGCCAAGAGGGAGGGAGTCCCTCATTCTCATGAAACACATGCTGATGTTGACCTGCAGGACATAACTTGGGACAGCCAACATGAAGACTGTCTCCTTCATGCTCATGGTATGTCACTAGTGCCAAGTAAATTTCGTTGGGGTCTGCACTTATGAATTCAGATATTGATCAAATCTCTCCTGACGAAGACAACAGACGGGCCCTGAGAAATCTTCAGGACCATGAAGGTAGCCACATATATAATATTTTTACAATTCTGATATCTTCAGGACAGGTCCTGGCAACGTGTCATTTGACATGGACCAACCAGATGATGACCAATCCCCTGCGGTTTACAATGTGCTGGAGGTGCATCAACAAAAGAACCCGATCTGTCGGGCACCTGATCGTAACCATGTTCATGGCCACGCTGGCACTAATGACAGTGATGTGTCTAATAACAGAGACACCGACTATCCCGCCAGGAAGCGTGCATCCCACAACTCAAAGGCCAAAGAAGGGCCAAAGCCGATGCACCTCGCATACTATTCTGGCCTTTGGCAAGACATTCTTGAAAAAGGCAAAAATAGATATCGTTTACATCTCAGCATAGGGGATGGAACACCATTCCCGGAGAATGATGCCAAGAATAGGATAATCGCATTCCACTGCCTTCTCGAAGTCATCCAAAAGCATGAAGGGGATCTGTCTGCACAGGAGCTTGACGGCGGTAAGTAGTGTTTTAAGGTCCGGTCCGGTCCGGTCTTTGACCTCTGGAGCCAGGCAACTGGACCGGGACCAGTTGCAGCCAAAGGAAAATTCTCAAAAACCGGACTGAGACCGCAAGCAACCGGTCTACTTCAGTCCGGTTTCAGACAAACAACCAGTTTGGACCAGTCTTTCTAGAGACCGGTTGACAACCAGTCTCAACCGGTTTTTTTGCAGTTGCAACCAGTTTATTTTATTTTATTTTTATCAAAGCACTGTATTCTTCAAGTCTTGTATGTACTGGTACTGTAGATACAATCTAATATACTGTAACTAAGGAGATGCCGCCGCAGCTGCGTAGCTGGTGTTGGCGCTGACGGTGCCGCGTCGGTGGTGCTGGTTTTGCCATGGCTGGTGCTGGTGTTGAAGCTGCCGCCGCAGCTGTGTCGCTGGTGCCGGCGCTGCTGGTGTTGCCGTCGCCGTGCTGCGCTACCGTGGGTGGTGTTGTCGCTGGTGTTGCACCCGCTGTGCTGCCGGTGCTGGGGACTGAGCTGCCGCCGCTGCCTTGCTGGTACCGCCGGTGACGCCACTGCTGTCGCCCACTGGTGCTACCGGTGCTGCTGCACCCGCTGCCGTCGCTGGTGTCGCCTGCTCATGCCGCCGGTGGTGCTGCCTGTCATGCTCACCGAGTGAGCGTACCTCCACAGGCGAAGGAGGTGGCATGGGCGACGCTGGTGACTGCGGCCTTGTGGGTAAGAGGTCTGTATACCTCTCGTGTGCAGGCGTACTCTTGTGACGTCTGATAGAAAGCTTTCCCTTGCCTTTGAGCATACACTAAGGCTCTGCAAGGGGACGCATGAAGTCTGGCAATTGACCAGAGGAGTTGTGGTTCACAAGGGGAGGAAGGGAACCGTGCACAGGCTGAGATTACAAGAGAACAGACTTAGGGTCTGTTCTAGGCGTACAACACGATATAAGTACATGCAAGAGTGACTCATAAGGAGTCAGAGTGAGTCATAGTGTCCCTAGGACACTGCTACTAGTACAGAGTCACGTACAGTCAGTAGGAGTCATTGTATGGTGTGAGTCAGCGGGTGCCGAGGCAGCGCAGGCGCAGAGGCGTACAGATGTAGCACTCGTGAATGCGCGTTGGAGCCGACGGCCCGTCAGGCCATGTGATAGGCGTACAGAGCGAAGTAGAAAGACATAGACGGAGTCACGGGCCGTAGGGACCCGGCAGTCCATAAACGAAGCACAGGGGACAATAGGCAGTAAGAATGAAAGAAAAATGAAGCGTACAGTGAAGTGGGAGCGTAACATTCACCCCTCTCCTACAGTCCGCGACTGCCCTCAGTTGCTACCTTGGTCAGTCCAGTCATAAGCGTCCATGGCATCAGCGTCATACTCTGCGGCGGCCACCGGCTCCTCCTCAGTCTCGCGTTCGAGGCGGGAGCCCTCCTGGGTGATGCGTTCAAGGAGGGACCGTGTACTCGGAGGGGGGCGTCCAAAGATGCGCCAGGAGAGGGTCCATGGCTCAGGGCGCTGTGTGTTGCCGCGCCCCGCCTTGGCCAGGGCTTCGCGCAGTGCAGGGGAGGGGCAGTAGGAGAGGACTTGGTCCTCAGGGGTGTCAAGTGGGGCATGGACGGTGGTGAGGTAGGGGAAGATGACGTTGTAGGCGTCAGCATTGGAGAGGCGTACCACACTTTGGTGCCGCTGGTCCTTGTAGTAGTTCATCCTCCTCTGGTGCCATTTGAGGAGGCATTGCGCCTCAGCCAGGCGCTGCTTCTCTGTCTCTATGTCAATCGCGTGAGAGTCCATCCCCATCTCCGCCGTACGCAGGCGCTCAACTTCCCCGATGAGGTACGGGTCACCTACTGCCTTGAGGGCGTTGTCCACGTGGTGCCAGAAGGAGCCAGTGTCCCCTCCTTCGTCCGAGAAGATAGAGACCTGTCTCTGCGTGAGGCAGGGGAGTGGGTGCAGCGCGTGATGAGGTGCTGGTCACGCGTGGAGGGGGTAGGTGAATATGACCCTACCGCATCCCATGGTGGCTAGGACAACTGGGTCCTTGGCCCCAAACATGAAGGCGACGTACTTGGGGGTGACCAGGGTGCCAGACCCATCCTGGATCTTCTGGGGGTAGTAGTATGTGCTGCGGGGGTGGTTGAGGCGGTAGGGGTGCCCAGGGTGGTCCTGTTCCTCTGCTCCTTCTGCGATGCCCTCAACATCAATAGATGCGAGGGGGCTCCACTCATCTGGGATGTTGGCAGGGTTCCAGGAGGGTGTACCTGGGGCAGAGTCTCCTTCCACAAGGCTGCGAAGCGAGGACATGGCGTCGATGACAGTGCCTCGCACATCCTCATCCTCCAAGGTATCGATGATTTCTGCCACCGTTGCATTGAGGCGGTGGATAACTTCTTCCCCTGTGGTTACCCCCTGCATGTCAATGGCGAAGGATGGTCCCTCTTCTTCGTGTTCAGGGATTGGGTTCCCCATGGCGTCTGTGAGCAGGAGGCCAGGGGTACGAGTGGTGGTGGAGTGGCCTCGTGGGGGGTACTGGTAATCTTCCGGGTAGGAGGTGGTGTCTGGGTTGGCTGCGAGGACTCCCAGCTCGACGACAGGGGGGAGCTCAATGTCAGTCATGGGGGAGCCCAGCGGGGGTTCCAAGGCAGGGATGGGTTGGTCTATGGCGGCAGTAAAATCGCTGTAGTCCCCTTTGTAAATGGGGGAACTGGGCACGGAGGACGTAGTAGAGGAGGTAGACATGTAAGCAGGACGAGGGCGACGAGGGTGGCGAGCAGCAGCGAGTTTAGCGGCAGGGTTAAAGTTTTGTGGGGACGAAGAGGCGTGGAAGATGTTGGGGTAGACTGAAGCCACAGCTGCGAGGAATGGACGGGGGTAGTTAGAAAATGATTGGGGGTGTTTCCTTGCGGTTTTATAGGCTGTCTTGTTGCGCGCCATCTCGAGCCAGGAACCTTCCTGCGTCAGCTTCCTGGCTGGGTTTCTAAGCAGCTTACTATTAGGGTACTCGGGGAGCTGCGTGGCAGGCAAGAACGTTGGTAGGCTCCCTGTGCTGGCCGTGGCAATGAACGTGGCAAGTGTTGTCTCTGACTCTGATTCTGGTGTAGGGGGAAGCGACGCTGACAATGCTGCTCGGTGTGCGTAGGAGACAGAGGTGCACGACGAGTCTGGCACCAATTCTGGACTTCTGGCGGCCGCTGACACTGCTGTTGGAGACGTGCACGAAGGACCCGGCGCACCCAGTTCAACTGGAGATTCCTGTGTCCTGGCTGGTCGTGCTCTCAGGCTGGTGGAGGTGGAAATGACGTGCGCGAGTCCCTCCCCTCTGTGTATTACCCCCCTCTCAGGTCTCGCAGCGCCTCGCTGCACCTTGGTTCTTTGATGGAATTCCCTGACCAGGTCTGGAGCGTGTACTCCTGTGGCTGGTTCCCATGTATTGTCAGCGTGTGGGTAGTTCTTCCATTTGATTAGGAATTGGTGTTCGCGCTTTTTGCCCCAGTGGCGCTCCCCCATAATACGTTCTACTTCCCATTCTGGTGCACCTTCGATGATATCTGGTGGGGGACGCGTGTAATTTGGTCCATGGGCATCTGTTTCTTGGTAAGGCGTTAGGAGATCCACATGAAACACCTTATGAATCGTCCATGATGGTGGCAGTTCCAATTGGTAAGCCACCGGAGAGATGACAGATGTGATTTTGAATGGCCCAAAGCGTTTGGGCGCCAGCTTACTAGAGGGATAGTAGGTTTTGATGTGGCGTCCTTCTAGCCAGACCTTTTGTCCCTTTTGGAAACGGGGTGTTGTTGTCTTAGGTGGCGCATTCAGAAGTCTCTGTGCGCGCTTCCTGGCGTCTAGGATATGTGTGAGGCGGTCCTGCACTGCTGGTGGGTGTGTTGGGTCGTTGTCAATTGCGCACTGGGGTTGGTAGCCAAAGAGGAGTTCGTGTGCGGTGAGTTTTGTGCGGTCATGTGGCCAAGAGTTGTATACAAATTCTGCCATGGGGAGGTAATATGCCCATTGATCCTGTTGGTCTGGAACCCAGAGGCGCAGGTACTGTTCTACTTGTTGATTGGCACGTTCACTCTGCCCGTCTGTCCTAGGGTGAAAGGCGGTGCTGATATTTTGTTTGGCATGTATGCTCTGGGCCAGTGCGCGCGCAAAGTGTGATGTGAATCTGGGGTCGCGATCAGAGATGATTCGCCTGGGGAGTCCAAACCATGGGAGGATGTGGCGGAAGTACAGTGCAGCCACTCCCTCCCCTGTGATTGTGGTTGAGCATGGAAGGAATCGCGCTGCTTTAGAGCAGCCTTGGTCCACAATGGTGAGGATTGCATTGTGTCCCGCTGAGAGGGGGAGGTCTGTGATTAGATCCATGGAGATGCTTTGGAATGGCCCTTCTTCCGCAGGGACGTCAATTGGGAAGAGGGCTGCCTTTGCTCGCGTGGTGCGTGCTTTGGTTTCTTGGCATTTGGCGCACCCCTGCACATATTCCTTTGTGAATCGTTCAAGTTCCTTTCCCCCTTCATAGTGTCTTCGCAGGAGTGCAAGTGTGTTTTTGACACCTGGGTGTCCTGCGAGGGGGTGATCATGGTATCTCTGGAGGATTTGCCTTCGCTCAGCCAACTCCTCAGGGAAGGCAGCAAATTGTAGAGCTGCGACGCATTCCGGTGGGAACAGGGTGATGTTTTCATTGTCGTGTTCCCCTTTATCCCCTGGGGGGCGTGATAGGAAGTCTGCAGGGATGTGTTGCTTGCCTGGGACGTGCACCAGTTGATAATCATACTCCTGGAGTTCTGGTGACCACCTAGCCTGGCGGCGGTTGAGGTTCTGAGGTCGTAAGAAGTACTGTAAGTTGCGGTGGTCTGTGCATATGATGACTTTGTGCATGCTTCCTGCTAGGTAGGCCCTCCATGTGCGTAGCGCATCCAGGACTGTGAAGGCTTCTCGGTCTGCAACATCCCAGTTGCGTTGGGTGGCATCGAAGGTTTTTGAGTGGAATGCGATTGGATGGAGGTGTCCCTGTTCGTCTTTTTGTTGCAGAACTGCCCCTAGGGCGTGTTGTGATGCATCTGTGTCTACATAGAACGGTTTGGTGAAGTCTGGTTGCTTGAGGACTGGTGCTGAAGCTACCCGGTCTTTTAATTCATCGAAGGCGGCCTGTCGCGCTGTTGTCCACTCCCATGGGACCTCCTTGTGCGTGAGTTCATTCATGGGGCATGCAATTTCACTAAACTTGGGGATCCAACGTCGGTAGAAGAGGCAGAATCCTATGAATGCGCGGACGTCTCGGACATTCCTCGGAGTGGGCCATGTCAGGATTGCTTTGACTTTGATGGGGTCCATTCTGAGGCGGTCCTTCTCCAGTATGATGCCTAGGTATTCCACCGTTGTGACCTCAAACAGGCACTTCTCTGGTCGTAGGTAGAGGTCGTGCTTGAGGAGGATCTCCAGGACCTGGGTAGTGATGCGGCGGTGCAGGGGATAGTCCAGAGGTGTGTGCACGAGAATGTCGTCCATGTACACTGTAACGTAGCCACCGTCGATGAGTTCCTTGAAGATTTGGTTCATCATGGTCTGGAAGGTTGCTGGGGAGTTGGTGAGGCCGAAGAACATGACCATTGGTTCAAACAGTCCTAGATTCGTCTTGAAGGCTGCCTTCCATTGGTCTCCTTCGCGTATGCGGATGTTGTTGTAGCCCCACCTGATGTCCATTTTCGTGAATAGCGCGTGTCCTCTGACACGGTCAATCAGTTCTGGGATTAGCGGTAGTGGGTAGCAATTGCGGATCGTGACAGCGTTCAGTTTTCGATAGTCAATGACCAGGCGTAGGTCCCCGTTCTTCTTCTTGACATAGAAGACTGGGAAGCCATATCTGGAGTCTGAGGGACGGATCAAGCCGAGGCCTTCATTCTCCTTGACGAATTCTCGTTGCGCGGCCTGTTCCCTGGGATTGAGTGGGTAGATCTTACAGTCCATGGTGTCAGGGGCATCAGGTTTGAGGTCGATGGCATGGTCCCAGGGTCGTGATCCAGGGAAGCGTTGCGCTGCTTGCTCGCTGAAGACCTTGCTGAAGCGGTGGTAGTGGGCTGGCACTATCTGGTCCCACGTCCTCTTTTCCCTTGGTTGTGCTTCCTCCGCGATGTGCTGGGAGACCGTGGCCTTGCAGAGGCGCATGATGAGCTCATCTCCTGGTTCTAAGAGGGGGCGGCAAGACGGGAGGTCCACCTGTAGTCCCGCAACTCGCACAGGTGGCGTAGGTTGAAGTAGTGATGCTTCTGGTGTGCGGAGGGCAATGCTTTGGTCGATGCTTCCCTTCGCCCAATCGATGTGGGGGTTTACTGCGGCGAGCCATGGATAGCCCAGTATGAGGTCGTCTCCCCCTAGCTCTGCAATGTAGAAGCGGTGGATGTGGCTTTTTTTGCCAGTGATTACTTCTAGTTCAGTGAACTGGGTAAGTTCCCCGATGCTATTTTTGCTTCCATCTGCGTTCCATAGTTTCCTGGGGCGTTTGAGAGGTAGCGTGGCGATTTTGTTCCTTCTAACGAATGTTGGGCTGATGAAATTCTCTGTGGCCCCGCTGTCAATGAAGACAGGGAGCTCGGCCGTGGCAGTCGAGGTGTGTAACTGAGCTGGGATACGCAACGATTTGATTCTTGGTAGATACACATCACGACAGAACATGGCCCAAATACTGGCCGACGTATTCAGGCGTTTGGAAAACCCTGGCCCTCCCACATCTGGCCCATCTGTCCATATTGTTCATCACTAAGGGCGGCCATAGCTTTGAGAATTTCTTCTGGGCCCATTATCCCTTGAGGGACGGAGAGTGTAGTAGCATCTCCTGGGTCCTCTTCTTCATACTCCTGCGCTGCTTGTGCCTTGGCAGCCCGCGGGCGGTCTCCCCTTGCCTTCCTTTGGGGGCATTGGCATGCCATGTGGCCTTGTTTCTTGCATTGATAGCAGCGTCCTTCCTTCTGGAGGCGAGCCTTCTCTGTGTCGCTGAGCATGGCCCTGAGGCGGTCTACTTCCATTGGGACTGGCCCCATTTGACTTGGGCAGAGCGGCTGCTGGTGGCGTTGCTGTTGCTGGGGGCGAGGGCCTCGTGTCGGGAAGGGGAAGAAGGGGCGGGAGGTCCGCTGGGCTCCTGCAAAGGGGTTCTGCTGCTTCTGCTGAGCCAGGATGCCTTGTTCAATCTGCCAGTGGACGTGGTTGGTGCGTGCTGCATGCTTCCACTCTTCCCAGGTCATAGGGACAGGTCTTTCCTTGAGGCAGGCTTTGAGAAGTCCGGGGTTAAGGCCCTTCCAGAAGTACCATACGACGGCGACATTGTTAGGTTCGAGGTTCCCCCTTTCAGCGAGTTCTTCGAACCTAATGATGTAGCTGTCGATGCCTTCTCCTGGCTGCATCTTGATCGCCATCAGCTCTTGCTGCGCCCTCTGGGGGGCAGAGATGTCGGAGTAGTCGAGGAGGAACCTGGTTTTGAAGGAATCCCAGGGGTGGTGGTCTTGTATGATGCCTCTGGAGACCTGTTGCAGCCATTTCATGCATTGGCGTGCCCATCCATCCACGTGTGGCCCCCTGATGAGGGTGAGAGTGTCACGCCCACCGAGTGAGCGTACCTCCACAGGCGATGGAGGGGGCGTGGGCGACGCTGGTGACTGAGGCCTCGAGGGTAAGAGGTCTGTATACCTCTCGCGCGCAGGCGTACTCTTGTGACGTCTGATAGTGAGCTTTCCCTTGCCTTTGAGCATACACTAAGGCTCCGCAAGGGGACACGTGAAGTCTGGCAGTTGACCAGAAGAGTTGGGGTTCACAAGGGAAGGAAGGGAACCGAGCACAAGCTGAGATTACAAGAGAACAGACTTAAGGTCTGTCCTAGGCGAACTGAGCGATATAAGTACATGAAGGCATGACTCATAGGGAGTCAGAACGAGTCATGGTGCCCCTAGGACACCGCTACTGGTACACAGTCATCTGGAGTCATTGTATAGTATGAGTCAGTAGGTGCCGAGGCAGCGCATGCGCAGAGGCGTGCAAATGTAGCACTAGTGGATGCGCGTCGGACCCGGCGGCCCGTCAGGCCGTGTGGTAGCTGTACGGAGCGAGATAGGAAGACATAGACGGAGTCACGGGCCGTAGGGGCCCGGCAGTCCATAGGCGAAGCGCAGAGAGCAGTAGGCAATAAAAGTGAAAAGAAATAAGGCGTACAGTGGAGCGCGAGCGTAACAGAGAGCGTGCGCGACACAGTTGTCTTCTTGTGCGATGGCCGCAGCATGTCTGTTCAAGAAATGGTAGTTTTCGAGGTCCAGCATCCAGTGTCGAGCATGCTTGTGCCCTTCCTCGCCTCCTTTAAAGGGTTCTGGGGGTTGGCCAACTAGCTTTGCGTCTGCGCCTTGCGGCCCTGGGGCGTCCAAGTCAAATCCTGGGAATCCAGGCAGCTCTCCTCCTGGTGGTCCTGCCCCGAGGGGTCCTCCTCCAGGGTAACCTCCACCTCTTCCTGGTGGTCCTCCGCCTCCTCCTGGTGGTCCCCCGCCTCCTCCTGGTGGTCCCCCGCCTCCTCCTGGTGGTCCCCCACCTTCCCTGTCTCGTGGTATATCAGGGCGAGGTTCTGCTGGGGCGAATGGGTTGACTCTGGCAATGTCTGCGTAAGATTGGCCCGCCACGAGGGCGTAGCGTGCTGGAGCCATGGTCTGGGTGCTCATGACTCGTATCGGTTCTGGGTCTTCTTCAATTGGGCTCGGGTCCCTGACTTCTTGGCGTTCTGCGCTTTCGATCGCTCTCCCAATATCAATGGTGAAGGGAGTAGTGTCGTCTTCTGGGTCCTGCGGTTCCCCTAGTATTGGGAAGCGTGTCTTGGCGTTTGCATATGCGAAGTGTTTGTTGGTTTTGTTGTCATATGCAACTTCATACCAGGCGCCGGCTACGTGGTGTATTGGGTACGCTGCGATCCTAGATCGTCCTGGGAGGATGGTGAGGAAGTAGTGTCCTGTCCACGGGATTGTTCCTTCAAAGTGTGACGATGATTCGTATCCTTCTTGGAGGAAGAGGACTCGCTGGTCGTCCTTCTTATCGTCTTCCACACAGAGTGTGACTGTGAACGGCCTGAACTTGTGGTCTACTGGGGAATCCACGACGGTGCTTGGGCCAGGGGCCTCTGGCTGACTGGGTAAGTCTGTTCTAATGTCACGCTCACCGAGTGAGCATACCTCCACAGGCGAAGGAGGTGGCATGGGCGACGCTGGTGACTGCGGCCTTGTGGGTAAGAGGTCTGTATACCTCTCGTGTGCAGGCGTACTCTTGTGACATCTGATAGAAAGCTTTCCCTTGCCTTTGAGCATACACTAAGGCTCTGCAAGGGGACACGTGAAGTCTGGCAATTGACCAGAGGAGTTGTGGTTCACAAGGGGAGGAAGGGAACCGTGCACAGGCTGAGATTACAAGAGAACAGACTTAGGGTCTGTTCTAGGCGTACAACGCGATATAAGTACATGCAAGAGTGACTCATAAGGAGTCAGAGTGAGTCATAGTGTCCCTAGGACACTGCTACTAGTACAGAGTCACGTACAGTCAGTAGGAGTCATTGTATGGTGTGAGTCAGCGGGTGCCGAGGCAGCGCAGGCGCAGAGGCGTACAGATGTAGCACTCGTGAATGCGCGTTGGAGCCAACGGCCCGTCAGGCCGTGTGATAGGCGTACAGAGCGAAGTAGAAAGACATAGACGGAGTCACGGGCCATAGGGACCCGGCAGTCCATAAACGAAGCACAGGGGACAATAGGCAGTAAGAATGAAAGAAAAATGAAGCGTACAGTGAAGTGGGAGCGTAACACTGCCAGTGGTGCCACTGGTGTCACCTGGTGGTGGTCCGCCGGTGGTATCATCTGCTGGTGGTGCCGCCAGTGTCGTCCGCTGGTGGTTCCGCCGGTGGTGTCGTCCGCTGGTTCCGCCGGTGGTGCTGCCCCTGGTGTTGCTGGTGGTGCCGCCGTTGGTGTTGCCTGCTGGTGCCGCGGTGTTGCCTGCTGGTGTTGCTGCTGGCGTCGCCTGCTAGTGCCATCGTTGGTGTCACCTGCTGGTGCTGCCACTGGCGTCGCCCACTGGCGCCGTCCGCTGGCGCCGCCCGCTGGTGCCGCCCGCTGGTGCCGCCGCAGTCGCCGCCGCTGGTGGTGGTGCTGTCCTAAAGGGGGAGAAGAAGATGTAGTTAGTTTGTATTTTATGTTAAGGACGACACACCTGTTGTTTCTCTCAGTAGAGGGCCCATCAGTTGATGAGCCGCTGCAGCCTGCAGCCTGATGTCCAACGCGGAGGAGAGGAAGAGTACTTACCTAAACTGGACGCCGTTTATCGGAGTTTGAAACTCCGCATGAAAGTCGCGAGTCACAACTTTCGAAACACAAAGACATGGAGATCAAAAAAGAATAATATATTTGGAGTACATTACTGTAATATGTACAGTCTGAGGAGCAAAGGGCTGGTTGCAATTTGCAACCAGTTGCAACCGGTTTTTTTGCGGTTGTGATATATGGCATGGGAGTTAAGGATCGCAACCGGGACCGGACAAAAACTGATGCAACCGGGACCGGTGGTCCGGTCCTAGTGCAGTCCGGTCCGGTTGGGTCCCAGTCTTTTTTCGGTCCATAGGACTGGACCTTAAAACACTAGTGGTAAGTCATTCTTATTACGTTATACAGTGTCTTACCTGTTTTGCAGACGAGTTCCACCACGAAAATATGACCCGCTTGGTAAGTAACTCCATCAAGTGACAGTCCAATATGCTGATAACTAATAACCAGATCTTCGAGGATGGTCCTTCATACCACTCGCGACTGAAGGCTTTGGCCGCTACTCTTGTTGCAGTTCATTACAAGAATGAACTGGAACCTTATGCATCGTGTGGGATGGAGCACCCATGCAATCAGCTCCAATACCAGGAGGTTGTCAGGACGAATGTCGAAGCGTTACTCAAGGGTGCAACATTTCTTCGCAGTGGTCTTGATGAGAATGTACATCCCGATAACTCATAGTAAACACAACTGATGTAACATATAGGGCAAAATGCAAAATTTTGGTCATCCTTGCATCCAAGATCTGTGCAAAAAGTGGTATTACAAAGGTCAAAACTCGCTTGCACATCTTTTTCCCGACGAGTTTGACACGTTACCTAAAAAATGCCTTGCACTGGCCTGTGCAGTGGTAATGATTTCTAATACTTTATCACCCATTCTGATAAACATTGTAGGTGGTCAACTGCTTGCACGAATGTCGATTGGGGAGTCACCAGCAACTCCCGTTCAGTTGTAGTAGCTATAGACAGGTATATAATTCCATGATGGGTTTAATTGAGCAGTGTGAGGCCCATCCTTATCACGGTCCACGGCTCAACGCTTTGCTGAAGAAGATTGGAGATGATGGAAGGTTGGTCTGGTCATTGTGGCCAGTCCCCCGCTTACTGTTTTGTGCCCTAGGTTGAAGTATGAAAAAAAACATCCTGTGCTGATGGACAAGTTTGATGTGGTTCTCGACTAGGCAGCTGTGGGGTCTACTCATAAAAATATGATTGATTTGTGCATCTAGGGTGTGGCGCGGGTGTATTAGTGCGAGGCGGCACATGTCTGGGTTAGCGTTTGGTTAACCTGCCGCCCATACCACTACCCGCGATGATACTTTCACTGTCTGCTCATCCAGCTGTTCTCGTGCGCCCTCTCTGGCACCTTTGGATACAGCATGTTGATATTGTATCCTCTCCTATTCGAGAAGGCTTCACCCGCACTTCCACACCGCCTCAAACACAATGTCTTCTACAACACGCGAAGACGTCGCCGTTGTGCCCCATGCGCTCCGTGCGCAACCCCGCCCTGGCCCATCCTGACCTCCGCTCATCCAGCTCTCATTGCTGACCGAGAACGTAGGTCCACCCCCCTGCCCGCCCATGCGCTGTACCCCCACGAATCCCCAAATGTGTATGTTTTTTAGCCATTCGTACTAGTTCTATTGTATGAACTTGCCAGTGGGCTATGCATACTCCTGACCATGCGCTCCAAGGAAGCATGTTTGGCGTGACTGTGGTATTTTCGATAGCAAAGTCATCATCTACCTTCGTCATTGCTCAGCAACAGACTTGCCGCTCACATCTTGACGCCACCATTCCTGCGGTGCGTCTTATCGTTTATTCAACCCCTCCTTTCGGTCCTATGCCCTTTCCTTTATCAAACCTTTCCAGCCAACATGATCATAATGCCGCTCAACGCTCTCTACTGGAATGGGCTTTATTCTAACCACCCAGCCTCTCAGCTTTTCGCAAAGAGGCGCATTCAAGTGCATTACAAGCGATTCAACTTATCGAGGAGAGGAGTCGAATTTGCGGATATAAGGTATGTCGTCTCAAATGCCGCTATTCCACTAACAAAACACATTCTCCACTGCAGACCAACAGGGTGGCATGGGGAGAGCGGTGCCATGAACTCCGGAGGCCACATTACAGTGGACTTTCTCTCAGCAAATGGGGAGCACATAACAACACACCATGTGTACCCTTCTGATAAAGCATATGTAAAAAAGGCGCGACGGGCGGGTTGGAAGGCGTAGAAGCCTTTTCCCTTTTCTTTCCCCCTCCTTTACTGTTAAAATTTACTGGAACCTCGCTGCTCTTTTATACTACTCTTACAAGCCAGTCCCTTTCTCCAGATGTGTCGAATCCGATTCGTAACCGCGTGCCCAACGTCAATGGTGGCAGCGCCAACAGCTGCAACAACAGCAGTGACACCTTGTAGGGTCTCGCTGCAGCGTTACCGCCGCAGTCGTCACTGCCGTTGTTGCAGCTCCCAGTGCCACGGTCATGGCTCTGAACTATTGTGGCAGACGTGCACGCAGGTCCAACTTGCATAATCAGTCTTAGCATAGTAAGTCCTTGCTCTCCATAGACGTGTCCTTCTTGCATAAAATTTGAATTCACAGAAGAGTTCCCCTGCCTCATCACCAAGATGTACGACCCCCCCTGTTCTGCATCTAATGTCCGCCTGTGCCCATATCATGTTGGCAGGTTGGTTCACCACCAAGAAATTCCATCCAAATGTCTCTAGCACAGGAGAGATCCACGTCAATACCCTCAAAGACTGGAAGCCATCGTATGGCCCTTGACGAGAAGGCAGGCAAGCTGTCGCAGGAAAACTACAACAGCTACTGTGAGCGTGTGAAGCTCATCACAAGCAATACATGCGACACCTAAGGTGTGTTCTGTGGAGTAATCTTTGTTTAACCAACTGATCTAAACATTTTCCTTCCGATGACAGCCCAAGCCCAGCAAAGAGCAAGAGCAATGAGACGCTGCCTCTCAAGGGGGGCAGTGGACATAGCAGAGGGAAGGTGAACGGGAAGAGGGTGCTGAGAAGGTATGAGTTTTTTCTGCTGCTCTTTGCCTTTCATACCTTCATCATGTCTGATTGTGAGTATGCCGCTGCTGGTGGGGGCAGTTTACATTAATAACAATGTATATGTAGTTTTAGAAATCAATAATACTAATTTTTAATTTTGTTTGAATGGGGATGGCTGTGAGTATGGGTATGGTGTGGGTAAATTGTACCATGATGAACCCTCCTGAACTGGTACTCTATAGTACTTCACAGTGCTCCACAGTGCTCCACAGCACTCCATAGTGCTTCACAGTACTCCATAGTGCTCCACAGCACTTCATAGTTCTCCACAGCACTCCATAGTGCTCCACAGCACTTCATAGTTCTCCACAGCACTCCATAGTGCTTCACAGTACTCCATAGTGCTCCACAGCACTCCACAGTTCTCCATAGTTCTCCATAGATGCTATCATGTCCTGTGTAGTACTGTACAGCAACTACCTGATCTGTACAGCTCTCCATAGTAAGGGACCCAACTATGGAGCACTCCACAGTAAGGACCCAACTATGGAGCACTCCACAGTAAGGACCCAACTATGGAGCACTGCCCAGAACATACCCTTCACTATGGCCACTATGGCACTATGGGTCACTGTACAGTGCTCCTGTAGTCTACTGTAGCTGATGTATAGTTTGCAGATGTGCACGAGTGATTTCCGTGAGCTGTCAGCTGCGCCATCACGCTTTTTCACGAACTACTTGGCCTCTAAAAAAGCACGTACTCAGCATTTGGGGTGGCAACAGCCACCCAGTGGCGCACTCTGCTCGTTGAAAGGCGGTGGTGGGCCCAGATCCAGAACTGAATTATTGATGTTGGCATCAGTGTCATTGTCGGTGTCATGCGATTTAATGTCTCCAGGAGTGTGTCAATATTGGTATAGGGCCCACCATTGCCTGCCCTGGCAAGGTCTGGCACCACCACCACAATGAGCGGGAGGAGTGTGGGCGTGTGTTGTCCCCGGAGTTGCAGTTGCTTTTGTGGTGGTGGTGGTAGAGGTGGTGGTAGTTGGTCATAGTCACTGTCATCGTAAAGGTTGCCATTGATGGGGGGCATCTCAGAGATGGGTGGGATGACCTTGAAGCTGATGGAGGAGGTTGAGGAGGGTTTCAGGGGGTGACCTATGGCACGGAGGGCGCTGGGCAGGAGAGGCCAGAGGGACTGGTCGGCGGAGGGTAGTATTTGCAGAAAGGAGGTATCAGTGGAGGATGATGAATAGCCAGAGAAGTTTCCAGGGACACTTACCTGCTGGAGGGGCGATTGGTGTGGATTCAGGAGCATTGGCACCTTGTAGAAGCATACAGGGGAGATGGTAGCAGCTGGCAGTAAATTTTTGAGCGAATTCCAAATAAAGTGGCAGATGATGTGAGCGAGACTTGCAGTTAGCAGAGGTTGTGTTAGAATGGGAATTAGAGGGTGGGAGACGAACCCGAAGCCACTTTGCCAGTCCCCTACACAACCCGGCAACCGTGACACCATGAGCGGGCACAGTCAAGTGGGCGCAGCGGTGGTGTACTTCTTCAGTGCATTCATTCTCATTCACTCGCTTGCAGGTGCACCGGCGCAATGACATCAGAAAGATAAATCAGTCATGTTTCTAGACCACATAGGTACTGCCAAATGTTAGAAAAAGAGCACTGGGGAACGGAAGAAAAGAACACACCAACATTTTATTTTGATGAGAAGACACTCCCCGTGCCTAACCTACATTACATCGATGGGACTAAATGAGGCTGATTCTCTTGTCTGGGTTTCACGTCTACCAAATTGTTACGGCTTGAGGGGCTGTCAGCACAACTTGTGCAACTGAGGCATACAATGGGAGTGAACACATGCGAGGGCAACGAGCACATGGTCCTAAGCGAGACACTTTCGGTGGTCTCAGCGACACTAGAGCAAAACAGGCTCTTCGGAGTAGAATGACTAAGTCACGGGCGCTTGTGACTTCAAGGTTCAAAGCTAAGTCGTTGCAGCCGACTTAGATAGGCGTGAGAGCGAAGTAAGATAGTGCTGGGCAGGCACTAAGACGAGAGGGCGATTGCGAGAGGCTTAGAGCGGCGAGCTCAAGTGAATAAGCAAGGTCGAGTCTCAATTAAGAAACTAAGTCAAGCTTAAGGCTTGACTGGCGTAAAGGGGGCTCCTTATATAGGGAGCTACAAGAGGGCACGTGCTAACTACTACCTGAGTCATAACGAGGGTAGTGAGTCAGTCCAAGATTTGGAGCTAAGTATAGTAGTGGAGTGATGGCCACATCACTCCACATGAGTCATGTGCTCTCCACAGGCGCCACATCGTACAGTAAGCGGGCTGGAGTCAAGATGAGTCACAGTCAAGTAATAGTAAGCATGTGGGCATAAGCAAGAAGGAAAAGAGCGGTCCGTGCAGTCCGTAAGTGAGATCGTAACAGTAGGCCCTCCCCTAAGGAACAGCTGCCACGCTGTTAGTCAGAGGTGGCCAGCTTACCAGTCAGGGCGCGGCCAGTGTCATTGGCATCGGGGGAGGATTCAGGAGGGGCGGGTCGCTTGCGACGCATCATGTGGATGACGTGCTCCCGAACAGGCAGGGGGTGCTGCTGCATGAAGTGGATGTGAGGTGGGACGTGGATGGGCAGCTGGGCGACGACGTTGGTCTGATGAGTGGCAGGGTGGCCCCACAGCCAGTAAGACATGGAGGGGAGGATGGGACATGCGAGGATTTGGTCCAGCTTGGGCCCAATGCATGAATTAATGGCTGCATTGTGGAGATGCACTTCAATCTGCTGCAGCTCATCCCTGAGTGCGTGGCAGTGGCACACTAAGTCAGCGTCCTTGTCAAGCTGGAGGGTGGTATAATCTGCATGATGCTGAGGGGTCCCTAGCAGGTGGTGATACTCCTGCTCAATCTGGTAGTGCAGCTTGTGGATGAGGACGCGGTAGCAGTGGACCTCCATGATGACGCCAGCGTCATTGAGGCCCTTGAGAAGGCGGTCCACATGGTGGCAGAATTGGTGGTTACCCTCCAGGGCGGTCATGTCCCAGTTGTCTATGTCTGGGAGGTGAGCATTAGGGTGGGGTTTAGCATGGAGGGGCTCAGCGTAGATGGGGGATGTCGCCGTCAGGCATCCCAAGACAAGGGGCTCAGTGAGGCAGGTGAAGTGGGCATAGAAGGTGGTGGGGACTAATCTGTTGTTGTGATCGGGGACAAGGATATTGTCCTGCTCACCTGCATTGTCAACAAGTCGATTCCATTGCAGGAGATAACCATCGTAGCTGAGCGGGTTGCCTGACTGACCATGGCCTGGATTTCCGCCGCTGGCACTGTGGGGGTGTGGATCTGTTGGGGCGGCAGCGACTCTTCCTTGACTGGCAGGGGTGGCAGCGACGTTTGCGTAGCTGCGTCAGCTAGAATATGAGGGGGCAGGGATGCCTGCTGGCGGCAGAAAGCTGACGGCGCAGGCAAGGTCATTGTTGGCAGATGGAAGTACAGAAAAGATGGTGGCTCCAACAGGCAGCGCGGCCCTAAAGCGGGGGTCTGTTGGCACGAGCGGATGAAGTCCATCCTGGGTGAGCGGAGCAGTAGATACTGGGGTGTTGGCAGACGCTGAGGGGAGGCTCAAGACGGGGGAGGCGCTCCAGGTGGCATGGCTGTCGTCAATCTGGACTGGGGCATTACAGATTCCACAGAAGTTGTCTGAGCTGAGCAGGTGGTCTGAGAGGTCTGGGGTGGAGTGGAGACTGGGGGCGGATGTGCTGCCATGAGCAGGAGAATCTCGTCCAGAATGTGGTCCGCTTGCTCCATCGCTGCTGCTGTCATTGTTGCTGGAGCTGATGGTGAATATGCGGGCAGCGAAGGGGGTTGCTGGGCGGTGCTGCGAGTGGTCATCCTCCGTAGGGGCCAGCGATGCTGAGATTGAGGGGAGGCCAACTTCTTTGATGCTGAGCTGTTGGTCTTTCGATGAGCCATGGGTGGACATGAGCGAGGAGTAAGCAGGTGGGGGCGAGCTGGGGGCAAGAGAGGGGGATGGTGACTTGAGAGTGACTAGCGCATGTCTTATATAGGCGTTTCTTATCGCTGCGGGGTTTTCTCGGTGGAACTGGCAGAGTAGGTTCATGGAGTGTTTCAGGTTCGTCCAAGGTTCCCACGTATCTTCTGCTGCGGAGTATCCTTTCCATCTGACTCAGTACTGTGGTTGCTTCATTTTCCTGAATCAGCGGTATTCTAGAATGGCCTTGACTTCGTACTCTGCTTCCCCATTTATGACATCAGGGGGCAGTTCTGTGAAGTTTGGGCCATGTTCCTTGGTTTCTACGTACAGGGTGAGGAGGCTGGCATGAAAGACGTCATGGACACGATGCAGTTTCCATTGTGGGGGGATGGCAAGCTGGTATACTACTGGGGAGAGGACTCTGGTGATCACGAAGGGGCCATAGTGCCTTTGAGCAAGTTTTGCACTTGGTTGCGTGATGTGAATGTTTTTCCCTTCGAGCCAGACCTTCTGTCCCTGGGTGAATGGCTTAAATTGCGCTCCCTTTCTGGAGCTAACGAGGGTCTGGGCATTGGTGATGATGGTCTGCGCTGATTGCTGACTTTCTTGGATGTGGTCTAGTGTTGCTGCAGCTAAGCCGATGTTTTTTGCTATCTCAGGAAATAAAATAGCTAAAAATCTGAAAATATTTGAGGAGATAGATGAGCTCAGAAGCCGAGGGGTCCTCTGCCAACTCTAAGCGATCCGATCAGCGGTTCCTGAGTTATTTGATTGGCTTTGATCAGCTTGATTTTGGAGCCAATCAAAGCTGATCAAATAACTCAGGAACTGCTGATCGGATCGCTTAGAGTTGGCAGAGGACCCCTTGGCTTCTGAGCTCATCTATCTCTTCAAATATTTTCAGATTGTTAGCTATTTATTTCCTGAGATAGCAAAAAACATTGGCTTAGCTGCAGCAACACTAATGTGGTCTAGGCATTCTTGGAGCGTCAGCATTTTCTCGGATCTTCATGGCTGGTGGGCATGTGGCACATGTCCCAAGAGGAGCTGGAATGGGGCTTGCTTAGTGGTGCTGCTGGGCCAGGCATTGTGGATGTATTGGGTGGTAGGTAGGAGCGAGGCCCAGTTGTTCTGTTGGTGGTTGACGTAGATCTGCAGATACTGTTCTAGCCACTGGTTTGTCTGTTTGGACTGGCCATCTGTCTGCAGGTGGTAGGCAGTGCTGATGTTCTGGTCTATGCCCAGAGACTTGCACAGTTCTCTGGGGAAGTGCAAGGCGAAGTGTGTCCCCCTATCACTGATGATCCTTCGGGGAATGCCATAGTGGGGGAAGATGTTCTTTGCGTAGAGTGCGGCAATTTCTGGTGCAGTCATGGTCTCTCTGCAGGGGATGAAGATGGCTGCCTTGGAGCAGTCGTGGTCCGTGACCATAAGAATGGAGTCAAATCCCTCGGATGGGGGTAGCTTGACAATGAGATCGAGGGCTACTGTCTCGAATGGCAGGGCAGTTGGGTTAGTCGTAATGGGCATTAGGGGTGGTGCTGGCTTGGTGGTGTTGACTTTGGTGGCCTGGCAGGTGGCACAACCTTTGACGTAGGCAAGGACGGTCTGTTTCATGTTGGGCCACCAGTAGTCTTTGGCGATTAGGAGGCAGGTTTTCAGTATTCCTGGGTGTCCGGCGGTTGCTGAGTCATGGTAGAGGGAAATTACCCCCCTCCTAAGGTCATTGTCTGCCACGACAACCAGGCAATCAGCATGCCACCAGCCTCCCCCAGCACGGCATTCCAGGGGGTAGGTGGAGGCCCAGGTGGCAAGTGTGGGTTGGTGGTCTGCTTGGGCTGTTAGGGCACAGTCTTCCAGGTCCATGGCTGCTGCTGCATTGGTGAAGAGGTGTGGGGGTAGGGCAATGACGTCTTCGTTATCATTGCCTTCATTGGTGAAATCTGGACGGCGGGAGAGGGTGTCGGCTTTGTTGGTCGCCCTGGGGTGGTGGATTATGGTGATATTGTAGTCTCCCAAGGTCAGGATGTAGCGGGTGATTCGTCGATTGATTTTCTGGGGTGACCGGTAGTATTGGAGGTTCTTGTGGTCTGTGATAACGAGAACCTGGTGCTGTGTGCCCATGAGGAGGTGGCACCAGTGCTCTAATCCCCAGATGATGGCCAGGAATTCTCTGTCCCAGATAGGATAGTTGCACTCCGTTGTGGTGAATGTCTTGGAGTCATATCCTACTGGTCTGCAGCGTCCCTGGGGGTCGTACTGGTACAGGATGGCTCCTGTTGCGTTCTGGGATGCGTCTACCTCCAATTCGTAGGGTCACATGGGGCTAGGTTGCCAGAGAACTGGATTGCTCATGACAATTCCAATGAGCTTGTCCACTGCGGCTGAGCACTCATCTGTCCAGACAAAGGGGGTCCCTTTTCCTAATAATCTGGTGAGGGGGCGTGTGATTTCTGTGAACCCTGGGATGAAGGGGCATTGATATCCCAGAACTCCTAGTGTGGAGTGCAGTTGTTTGATGCTAGTGAGGATGCGGGGCCATTCTTTGATCCCTTTTAATTTGCTGGACTCAATGTGCAGTGATTCACCATCGATGATGAGGCCCAGGTATTCCACTCTTTGTTGCTTGAAGAGGCACTTCTGTGGTTTGAGGAAGAACGATCCTTCTTCCAGGATGTCCAGGAGTTCATGGATGATCTGGCGATGTAGGGTGTGGTCCAGGGGCATTGCGACGAGGATGTCGTCCATGTAGACAAAAATCATTCTGGGGTTCTTGAGCTTTAATGGATGGAGTAGCCTATCCATGACCCGCTGGAAGGTGCTGGGGGCATTGCACTGCCCAAAGAGCATGATGCGGGGCTCGAAAAGTCCCTGTGGCATCTTGAAGGCGGCCTTCCACTGGTCTCCTTCCTTAATATGCACATTGTGGTATCCCCAGTGGATGTTGAACTTGGTAAAGAGGGCACGTCCCTCCAAGTCCCTTGTGAGGATGTTGATATCGGGCAGTGGGTAGACATCTCGAATCATCCATTTGTTCAATGTGCGGTAGTCCTGGACTGGTCAGAGGGATCCATCCTTCTTTTTGATGAAGAAGAAGGGTGTGGCATACAGGGATTTTGACAGCTGGATGTACTCTTTGTTGAGCTGCTCCTTGATCCAGGCGTCGGCGGCAATTAGCTCTTTGGGGTTGAGGGGATAGACTTTGCAGTCTAGCATTGCTGGGGTGTCTGGTTTGAGGTTGATGGCGTGGTCATCTTCGCAACTTGGGGGGAATCATTGCACCTCCTTTTCAGAGAAGACCCTCCAGTGGCATTTATATTCTCTTGGTACATCCGCGGCAGTGGGGGCTGTTTGCTCCTGGTGGGCTTTAATGGCCCATTCCTGCACGATGTTAGTCCAGTTGATTTGGAGGATGAGGCTATCTCCTTCCTCCTATCCTGTTGTGCTCAAGGCGTGGCCTAGCATTTGGGCATAGCGCAGTAGGGTCTTTGGCTGTTCTGGTGCTTTTCTTCCAGTCAGCGTAAGTGATATTGGCCCCCCTTGGATGGATCGCGTGGCCCAGTTGATGTTGGGGTTGAATGCGTGGAGCCACAGGAAGCCTAGGATGGTTCTGTCTTGTCCTAGGTTGGCCCAGTAGAAGCGTTGAACATGCTCCTTGTTTCCTTGTTTGATCAGGAGGTCACAGTATGTAGTGATGTGGCCGCTGCGGTTCTCTGATCCACATTGTACAGAAGGCGGGGCTGGGGGAGTTGGCATGGGGTGAGGCAGAGTCTCTTGGCAGTTCTTTGGTCGATAAAGTTATCTGTGGCACCGCTGTCTACTAGTGCCCTTTCTTCAGCCTTCCCATGTATGTTTAAAAAAGTGAAATTGGCATTGACACTATTTCGGTTCAAAACATACATGGTACAAATTCGCGAAGCTTGATCCCAGGCTGATAGATCAAGCCGCTTTAAAAATCCAGATCTTCTTCTATGATCTGATCAAACATGGTGGTGCGCTCTGTCACATTCATGGAACGTAACTGGGAAATGAGGTCTGACTGTGTCAGCTGGCTGGCGCTGTCTTCTGGGCCGATGCTGGTTTGGCTTTCTGTTTCAGCCATTCTGGCTCTGGGTGGGGGTGGTCCTCGACACCTAGGCTTCTTATTGCACTGATTTGCGTGGTGTCCCACTTCTTTGCAGAAGAAGCACTTTCGTTTGTCCATGAGCTTCTTCTTTTCTGCTTCAGTCAGTGGCCCTCCCAAGTGGTTGGCATCGACCTCCATGGGGATGGGGCTACTGCTCCTTTTGGGTCGAGCGGGGGCGGGGGTGCTCCTGGGAATGAAACGGGGGTGTGGTATGAAGCATGGCATGAGGCGTGGCGGATTGGGGTTGGGTCCCAGCATCACTGTTTTATGCGCTGTCCTCTGAATCTCTTTGCGCGCTGCTTCCTTCCATCCTTCAATCGTGGTCAGAACGGTGTCTCTATCGAGGATTTTGAGTGCTATTCCTCATCATAGACCTTTTGTGAATAGGTCTCGGGTTCCTCGTTCGTTTGGGGACCATCCTGAGGCCAGGACATAGTGGTCGAAGCTGGCGATGTACCTGTCGATGTCATCTCCCTGCATGCACAGCTCTGTGAGCTTTCTGTAGGCTTCCTGCTCTTTGGCCGTATCCATAAAGGCTCATTTGAAGCTGTCTTCAAACTCTGTCCATAGGACTTCGTCTGTGCATGCAATGGGATTGATCTGTCTGGCGACTTTATTGTTGAGAGCCTTCATTTGGGCATCACCCCAATCGTTGACCTTAGGTCCTCTAATGAGTGATATGGCGAGGGCCACATGGTTGTAGGGGATGGTGACGTTTTCAGAGGTGCTATGGAGAATTCTATAGATGTTGAATTCCCTGAGGAAGTTGTCACTCTTGTTTCAGTCTCCTTCAAAGGTGGTGGGCTTATTCCCGGTGGTGCCATTGTTGTTTCTTGGTGGGGCGACTGCAGCCATGACTGGGGCTGCTGGTACTGGTGGCTGTGGTTGTTGGAGGATAGGAGGAGGTGCGGTTGGTTGAGCTGCTGCATGGGCGATTTGCAGGAGCTGGGGCGTTTCTTGGGTTTCTGGTTGGAGTGGGTGTGTTCCTTGCAATGTTGCCATGTCCTGGAGTCTGGTGCTGATGAACTCTTCTAGTGGTGAGATGATGTGTGGCGTTGGCGTGGGTTCCTCTCCTTTGCTCGCACTGTGGAAGGCAGATGATGCTTGGGTGGGGCTAGCTGGGTCGATGCTGATAGGTTCTGGGGAATCTGGCTTGAGTGAACTATGTCCTAGTCCTGTTTCGTTGGCGTGTTCTAGTTCGAGGACTTCTTCCGCTCATGTCCAGTACCTTCCTCGGTCGTAAACTATGAGGTACCAGTTGTCATTTAGGTATTCAATGGCCCTCTCTCTGATGCCTAGTGGGGTAAATAGGTGGACATGGTAGCACCAGTAGTCATTTGTGTCGTTTCTCTTCCAATAGGCGTCTCCTTTGATGTAGTTAGGGAGGTCATCTTCTCTTCTAACAGGTACCCTCGTTCTTGTTCTTGGTGTGAACGCGAGTCTGATTTCTTCCAGGATTACTTCTTAGCAGAGGGGAAAACTGGCTGTTTCAAAGAAGGCATTACAGATGAAATCTAGTTCTCGTGTGAAATCCTCGAGTTCGCTGATGAGTTGATTTAAGAGGCGGTGGTGGTGATTGAATCCTCTGTCACAGAGCCAGGCACACTCGTGGCTGTGGTGGATGATGTTGCCTCTGGCTTGGTTAAGTAGGTGGTGGGTCCACTCTATGGCGTCGAGGAGGCTGTCTGGCGTGATTTCTCTCGGCCCGGTCAGTCCGTGTCATTGAGCAGACTCCAGGGTGTCAGAGATAATTCTAGGATGGTGAGGGCAGCTTCTAGCGTGTTAAATTCTCCTTGCCACTCTTGGTCAATGTGGCAGAATACGTCCCTTTCGATGATTAGGGATAGGTGTACTTCTGTGGCTCCTTCGGAGCAAGTGTGCATCAGGATTGTCCAACATTTCCTTAGCTGGACTTATGACAACTTATTATGACTTATTTAACACTATAAGTACACTCAAGTAAAATTCTGATAAGGAAGACCCTACTTGGCCCAAGTAGAATTGACTTGGCACAAGTAGGGTCTTCCCATGA
>QLOS01002639.1:0-19699 GCA_003313725.1 Russula sp. MG48 | reverse complement strand
GTGATGGCCTGGATCACACCAATGGGGATAGTGTACACGAACGCTGGACGTAGGAATGTCAATTGGCAAGCAAACATTCAAGACAGTCTAGCAGACGCACGAATGAGGAGGGCAAGCACGAAAGCCCAGACAGGGAACTGCGTTTCCCACACCTCGATGGCAACGATACCGAACATAAACATGGTCACTGCGAAGGACGTTAGCATACAGGCGTGTCTGATCTCAACAATTGATCCACGAACAGAAGATGGTGAGATACCACCAATCTGGGACCTCCTTGTACACGGACATGAGACGAGCATGAATATCAGGCTGCTCGGAAAGCGAGCGACGGGCCTGAGTCCAGATTTGCTTACGATAGTAGAGGAAGGTATGCATGAGGGTGGCAGTGATCGATGCGAACGAGAGACCGTAAGAAATAGCAAAGCTCGCAGAAATGAAGAGAGGGCTGTAAGCCTTATATTCCTGGAGGTTAAACGAGCCATCGGCATTGATGATCCGAGAGAAATTGTATGTCCTCCCCATGTTATCGAAGGAGTGCGAGGACACCAAGGGCAGGTAGGCGCTGTACCATACGTTGGTGTACTGCATGCATATGCTCAGAAAAGAAGAATGGGATAAAAGAAGAAATGGGGACTAACGTAGAGAATAGGGACGAGGATCCAGTAGAAGAACACGATAGTGATGCCAAAGTTGGCAGCAGCCCAGAATGGGATGGGGAGCGGTGAGCCGTTGAAGGCAATTTGACCCCAGTCGAAGGTTAGGAGACCCATAGCCAAGCCGTGTTTGACGCCGAACATTTGGTTGATCTTGACATTGTTGGGGACGATCCAGCAGACCCATGAAAAGTTGGAGAGGGCGGTAAAAAGATAGGACGGAAAGAAATCTGCCATGAAACGAATCGTAAGAAAAAAGGTAAAAGTTGCCAGGACGGAGAGAGACTCGGAAAGCTGACGATAGAAGGAGCAACCGATGAAGACGTAGATAAAGAAGCGCTCGCGGGAAATACCATCGTGGCCATGAGTGTCCGTTGTCTCCTGTGCGTGCAACGTGTTGAAGACCGCGGCGACGACGAGGTTGCCGGGCCAAATCATAGACGATGGTGCAACGAGAATGCGCTTGCAAATGCCACCGATAGAGAAGCCAATCAGCTGGGTCGACATGACCAATAACCATTGGTCTGTTTCGGGAATGAAACGACCAATAAATAGAAGTTTAAGGGCATCTGCAGGTAAACGTACATGCAAAGCTGGGACGCTGATTATAGAAGACCCTCTGGACAGCAATGATGTCAGTCTGAAGGTGGTGTAAGCAATTGCCGCGAGTAGAGTGATAATTTACGCTCACAGCGTATGCAGATGCACTGCCGACACCGGCCATGATCGTGATGATAACATGCTCCTTGATTGTGAACGGTCCAGGATTGAGGGAGAAACCAAAGAATGAGACATTGGGTAAGTAGCGAGCCCAGGCCTTGCAGATGGGGAAAGTCAAGAGCAGCGGGACGAGCTGTTGGAAGGACATAATTCAGTACGGGGTACAAAACCGACTCGACAGCGTAGAAGACTAACCCCGGTAATGGTGACGGCAGGGTATCTGAAGAAGAAGAATTGATTGACACCGGGGATAATGACGGCCCAAATGAGACCAACTACCCAAGCGCGGAATGTTAATGAAGGCATTGTGGGATCATCCGTGTTGGCGACCGCAGACCTGACTTCGGGATAAGGAGATTCATCGTCGATTATCCACCCCAAAGGATCGAAGTTGTAATCGTGGTAGTTGTCGATAGAGATGCCCTTGTCATGGCCGAGTTGGTGGCTTTAAGTCAATCCATGAGAGAAAGAAAATGGCAAGCGAACTGACATCGACCCCGAGGTCCTCTGGATGACGCCCCTCGACATTGACAGGCCACTTCTCATCTTCTGGGAGCGCCATGGTAAACTTGCGGGAGGTCGCAGCGGGGAGTGGGTACAACTAGCAGTCTTATCTGGCTTGAACTAGAGAGCAAGGAAGCGGAAAGGCAAAGGGAAAATTGCAGATGAGCTGGTTGTCTAAACCAGGTGCCAAAATAACCCCCCACTCTCGTAGGCGCAGCCGCGGATCTACAACTAGAGATAAGTATGGCACAGTCTGAGGAGTTTGTCCGGGCTTACAGGCTGAAACGTGAGAAGCAGAAGAAGATGCCCAGGTTCGTAGAGATGAAGGTGGTAGCATTCTCCTGGTCGAAAGCACAGGCCAAGGCGCTAGCTTATCCTCTTCTTCGATGAGATTACCCCCCTTCCATCTGACCTGTCCCTCAGCAAGGATACCCACTGGCCTCGGCCAAGCGAGCAACGACATCATGGGTGCCAGTAGAAGCGGGACTCTCCGTTGGGTTAGACAGACCAACAAAGTCCGGAAATTCCGTAAGCGTTGGAAGTTCTATCCCCGAGCCTAATTTGATTCTCTGTTGCCAAAAAGCACGGAGGGTTACATTGAGCTCTCCGGCTACCAAGAATTTATGCGGCGTACACTAAAGAAGGCACGAGAGCAAATATTCCATGAAGACTTGAAATTTCGCGCATTCAGTTCCTGTCGGCATCCGAGTCACACACACCATCAAGGTATGTATTTATGTTGCATCAAAATAAACGTGCTTCTTTACCCAGGCGTTGTCACCCTTGTTCACCGTTACCGCTGGAGAGAGGTCGCGCCCCTAAGGACTCGTGGAAGGGTTCAACCAAGGTTACTCTACGAGTCACGCACAGGATCCGCTATATATACTACTTGTCCCGTGACTTCCTCATCATGTGACCTCTGACCTCCTTCCCTATTGCACACTCGCGTTCATTATCCTTGCTTCCGTATCACCCGTTACCTACTCGATTGCGTCCCCTCTTTAAACGGGTGGCCATAATATGTATTGCGCTAATTTGCTTCAATCAGCACCTCCATCCCCTCCAGGGTATCGGTATTGGGCCCACCTTCTTCGTTGGGGCTTTGGAGGTACTGTACAACAATGCCAAGGGTGATATCGCGGGGAGACGCGCCGACGCGGTGTTGAGGCGGTACGGGAAGGCGTACTACCATCTACGCGCTCAGAGGAACGCATCCTTGATGCAGTTGCGAATATTCCGCCCCCGCCAGCGTACGAACGGCCGACAACAGAGTTGAGCATGGCAGTGTCGAGCGCGCGTCCTCCAGACACATTGGCACCACCATTCCGCTCCAAGCAGACCATGCCGTTGCATATCGACATCGTAGCACCCCCGCCGCACACCGGCGGCTTGTCGTTGTCGCCGCAGTACCCGTCGCCACGCGAGTCTTTGGACGAGCCACCACTGACGGCGGCACTAACCGCAGTCTCTGTGCGCGCATAGCATCACTTGGTCACGCAGATCAAAGCTATTCTTCCATAGCCAGTTGGCGGGACATCCGTACTACAGACTTGGAAATGCGCATCGTCGACCATTCATTATTATGATGTCATTCATAGACTCAGACTCAGTAAAGAGGTTGAATGTTTTGTAACGAACTCGGGAGGCTATATGGGCACCTTTTTACCTTTCACTACTTTTTCGGTGCCAGCCAGATTACTTTTGTTCTGCGCGTGCGTTATGTATATACTGCGTATAACTTATATTAGTCAAACGTGACTCGGATGCGCCGCAGTCTTGTTGGTGTCCCGGAACTCAGACGTTGGCGCGCGTGATGAAACTTTGGCGTCTAGATAGACTGATCCTGGAACAAACATCGCATTCCGAACGGCGCACACTTTCTCACCCTAACTTACGATATTGAAACGATACCGCCGCGTCGTGGGACGACAGCATGCACTCGAGGACCTCTTCCGTCAGACCGCATCCCGCCCTCCCCAGCCAGCGCAGCTCGCACCGCCCGCAAAGTCGGACAAGGGAAAGGGAAAAGCCAAAGCAGCAGCGCCCGAGCCCCCCCGAAGCGCGGCGGTGCGCAAACTCGACGAGCTCCTCGCTGGCCTCCGCTCCTCAAACCCTTCTCAGCACCCCTACTACGACGACAACAACAAGGCCATGACTGCAGCTGCGGATTCAGGGGGCTGCTTCTGCCAAGGTACGTGCTCCCCTTGCACAAATTAACTAAATGCCCGAGACCGATGATACGTATATGCTGTAAATTTTATGATCGTATTTTTTTTTGCGGCGCCAGCCCGCACGCACGCGTTGTCTGAATACACGCCCTCTGCACCGCCTGCGGCCTCGTCCTCTGCTCCCTGCACCCCCCACACCGCCCCTGCCCGCACTGCGCCAAGCCGCTCCTTGCGCCACCCGCGCGCGAAAGAGAGGCGGAGGAGCAGCGGGCCGCAGAGGGCGCCTTTCCCGCGTTGAACCCACAGCGCGCCGGCGCTGCCCCCGCCCCCGCTCCTGGCAGCGCGTCGCAGCATCAGGTCCTCACGGTCGACGCGCGCACGAAGCGCATCAAGGTCGAGTCGTATTCTGCGCCGACGCCGACGCCGCTGCTGTCGGGCGGGCGCGGGACTTTGGAGGAGGAGGAGGCCGTCGATGTGCTGCCGCGAGTGCCGCCGCCACCGCGGGAAGTTGAGTATGTGCGTGTGCAGCGCGGGTCGGCGACGCGTTGGGCGGATTTGAAGGGTGATGGTGCCGCTGGTGGGGCGAAGTACGTCGCGCCGCTGACGCTGCCTGCGTCGTCCCGTGCACAACCAGAACATGCGAGGGGACGCGGAGAGGGCAAGGGCAAGGGACGGCCCTCGGTTCCCGGGGCACCAGCTACGTGAATCGTTTCGTTTTCTTTATACAAACGCGTCATTGTGATTGTTGGGATGTGTCCGAGCAGACCGGCAACGATAAGATAAGATATGATTAGATATGATATTGTTATTATGTAATGCGTAGGATTGCTCTTAAGGAGCACGCCCTCGTATAGGGGCGAATGACATTGTCTGGTCCCGCTACTATTACCTCGCGCCCCCGTAACCTCTGTATCATTACAGTGATTGTATCATGCTTCGCTATATAAATGCAGATTTAAAGGGAAAAAAGAAATTCAGTTGGAAGGGCTAAACTGATGATACCTCAAGCTCAAGCTCATGGGTGCCAGCGGCTCAGGCTAAGGGATGTACGGGTATGTTCAGTATCTCATGTGTTTATCATCAATGCGCCACGAAATAGCGCAACAGAAAGCAAATGGCAGACAGACAAGGTTGCAAACGACGACCTGACAGGCCGGAAGGCTGTCGCGAGTACTGTAGATTCAGATGTATAATAACAGGTTCATGGAAACAGGCCAATTACAAAAGCCCTAGCCAAACTCGCTCATATGCGGCCTCAGTTTGGTCGACTCGGTCCCACAGTCACAGTATGGCAGCTATCGCCCGGAGTATGAGCCCAGCCAAGTTGGTGGGGAAGAGCGGACTACCAGGCCCAAATGCGCAGGCGACGTCATGATATGCCCCACTGCTTGCGTTCGGAGCCGCATGGCTCCGAGTCCGCCTCGACGAGCTACCTATCGAATTTCTCGGCGGCAAAGCTCGTACTTCCTCCAAACTAAGGCGAACCACATCTGCGAAACAGGTATCTAAGGCCGTTTATGACCATCTGGGAACTCGTCCTTGACGGTTCTAAACACATTGGGTTTTACAGATACGGGTGACAGTAGGTATTTATGTCGGATAAGGGTTACGCCAGGGCCTGCACCAAGAGAGAAGGCGGGAGAGAAACAATGTCCCTTATGTTTTACCAGCTCGACGGGCCAAACATTCCGCCCTCTGGGATCGTCTTGTACGACAGGCCAATGTAGTCGGCAGTTTTGGTGTACACGGTATTACCCCACCATGTCTGAATATTGTTCAGGCCAATCGCACCATCCTTCGGAGATTGCAGAGCAAAGAAGATGACGAGGGTACTGACGGCATAACCCGTTTCCAAAGCAGCGGACAAAACATCTACAGAAATCAAGCGCACGGTCAGAAACCATGGGCTTCTTCAGGTATAGAGAAACCTAATCACAGTTATACTTTGACCACCAGCCAAAGTGACGGCGACGGATGATGTAGTTGAACAGGAAGGAGATGAGCACCCAAGGCACGAAGTTCAACGGCGTCGCAGGTGGCAAGGTGCCCGTGCCGGTGAAGATAAGGGGGAAGTGGAGGTACTTTAGGAAAGTAATCCTAAACTTCTTGTGCAGAGTCCACTGGATGAGCGGGGCGATCGTACCGGCTAGGAAGAAGAATACAAGGCCATAGTAGCGTTGACCATGCGAGAAGAGACGTTGAGGTCCAATGACACCCCACTAGGGTTATAACGTTAGTAAACAGAATGCCAACAAGAACAGCAATTTACAATGACAGACGCGGTACCGAACACGGTGGTAGAAGGACAGATGAAGCCTTCCTTTTGATTAGGGAAGCAAATGTCTTCGATGTTGGAAAACATCCATGACTGCACGCCGAGCTGCACAGTGCCGGCCACGACGGTCGAAACGACCTGGCAGACAAACATCGGGCGGTGTGGTATCTTCATGTAATGACCAAGTTTGAGGTCACTAGTGAATCCTAGTGCCTGAGTCATGGTAATGTAACCCCATGTCTTGAACATCATCATCGCAATTGGGTGGCCAGGAAGAGCATATCCAATAATGAGCTCCGTGATTACGTTAAGCCCAACTTGTTGGTTCGTGATGGCCTGGATCACACCAATGGGGATAGTGTACACGAACGCTGGACGTAGGAATGTCAATAGGCAAGCAAACATTCAAGACAGTCTAGCAGACGCACGAATGAGGAGGGCAAGCACGAAAGCCCAGACAGGGAACTGTGTTTCCCACACCTCGATGGCAACGATACCGAACAAGAACATGGGCACTGCGAACGACGTTAGCATACAGACGTGTTTGACCCCAACAATTGATCCACGGACCGAAGATGGTAAGATACCACCAACCTGGGACCTCCTTGTACGCGGACATGAGACGAGCATGAATATCAGGCTGCTCGGAAAGCGAGCGACGGGCCTGAGTCCAGATTTGCTTACGATAGTAGAGGAAGGTATGCGTGAGCGTGGCGGTGATTGATGCGAACGAGAGGCCGTAAGAAATGGCAAAGCTCGCAGAAAGGAAGAGAGGGCTGTAAGCCTTATATTCCTGGAGGTTAAACGAGCCATCGGCATTGATGATCCGAGAGACATTGTATCTCCTCCCCCTGTTATCGAAGGAGTACGAGGACACCAAGGGCAGGTAGGCGCTGTACCATACATTGGTGTACTGCGTGCGAATGCTCAGAAAAGAAGAATGGGATGAAAGAAGAAATAAGGACAAACGTAGAGAATAGGGACGAGGATCCAGTAGAAGAACACGATAGTGATGCCAAAGTTGGCAGCAGCCCAGAATGGGATGGGAAGCGGTGAGCCGTTGTAGGCAATTTGACCCCAGTCGAAGGTTAGGAGACCCATGGCTAAGCCGTGAGTGACGCCGAACATTTGGTTGACCTTGACATTGTTGGGGACAATCCAGCAGACCCATGAAAAGCTGGAGAGGGCGGTAAAAAGATAGGATGGAAAGAAATCTGACATGAGATGAATCGTAAGAAAAAATCGCCAGGACGGAGAGAGAAAGCTGACGATAGAAGAAGTAGCCGATGAAGACGTAGATGAAGAAGCGCTCGCGGGAAATACCATCGCGGCCATGAGTACCTGTTGTCTCCTGTGCGTGCAACGTGTTGAAGAGCGCGGCGACGACGAGATTGCCAGGCCAAATCATAGACGGTGGTGCGACGAGAATGCGCTTGCAAATGCCACCGATCGAGAAGCCAATCAGCTGAGTCGACATGACCAACAGCCATTGGTCTGTTTCGGGGAATGAAACGATCGATCAATGGAGTTTAAGGGCGTCTGCAGGTAAACGTACATGCAAAATTGGGACGCTGATTATAGAAGACCCTCTGGACAGCAATGACGTCAGTCTGAAGGTGGTGTAAGCAATTGCCGCGAGTGGTGTTAACATAATTTACGCTCACAGCGTATGCAGTTCCACTGCCGACACCGGCCATGATTGTGATAATAACGTGCTCCTTGATTGTGAATGGTCCAGGATTGAGGGAGAGACCAAAGAGCGAGACATTGGGTAAGTAGCGAGCCCAGGCCTTGCAGATGGGGAAAGTCAAGAGCAGCGGGACGAGCTGTTGGAAGGATATAATTCAGCACGAGGGACAAAACCGATTCGACAGCGAACTAACCCCGGAAATGGTGACGGAAGGATATCTGAAGAAGAAGAATTGATTGACACCAGGGATAATGACGGCCCAAATGAGACCAACTATCCAAGTGCGGAATGTTGAAGAAGGCATTGTGGGATCATCCGTGTTGGCGACCGCAGACCTGACTTCGGGATAAGGAGATTCATCGTCGAGTGCCCACCGGCCCCACCCCGAGAGATCGAAGTTGGGATCGTCGTAGTTGTCGAAAGAGATGCCCTTGTCATGACCGAATTGATGGCTTTGAGTCAATCCATGAGAGAAAGAAAATGGCAAGCGAACTGACATCGACCCCCCGAGGTCCCCTGGATCACGCCTCTCGGCATCGACCCCCCCGGGGTCCTCTGGATCACGCCTCTCGACATCGACCCCCCTGAGGTCCTCTGGATCACGCTTCTCGACATCGACCCCCCCGGGGTCCTCTGGACCATGCCTCTGGACATCGACAGGCCTCTTCTCATCTTCTGGGAGCGTCATGGTAAACTTGCGGGAGGTCGCAGTGGGGAGTAGGTACAACTAGCAGGCTTATCTGGTTTTGAATCAGAGAGCAAGAGAGCGGAAAGGGAATGGGAAAATTGCAGATGAACTGGTTGTCCAAACCAAGTGCCAAAATAACCCCCCCACTCTCGCAGGTGCAGCCGCGGACCCATAGCTAGAGATAAGTATGGCACAGTCTGAGGAGTTTGTCCGGATTTACAGGCTGAAACGTGAGAAGCCGAAGAGGATGCTCAGGTCTATATAGATGAAGATGATAGCACTCCGGTCGAAAGTTCAGGCCAAAGCGGTAGCTTATCCTCTTCGATCATGATGAGATTATCCCCCCTCCATCTGACCTGTCCCTCAGCAAGGATATCCACTGGTCTCGGCCAAGTGAGCAACGACATCACGGGTGCCAGTAGAAACGGGACCCTCCGTTGGGTCGGACAGACCAACAAAGTCTAGAAATTCCGTAAGCGTGGACTCCTTTCCGCAGTTGGTTAGGATTAAGTTACGTGGAGAAGAGGGGGCAGATTGTGGGTTGCACGACTGCCGAGTGAGCGACACCCAGTTGATCCGCGGCCAGGTCAATATCAATGGAAAGTGTCAGACCGGATATTCAGTTTGCGTCGGAAAACGAGACATGTTCGCCAAGCATTGGCGTGCACTTTTACCCCGCGTCTTCCGCTCTCTCCCGTGTCCGCACCCACACTATATTACACAAAATACTAGAACCGGGACAGCTCTTGCATAGACCTCTTCTACAGCCCATAGACGACATAGAACTATACAATATTTGTCTTTGTTTTTCTCCGCAATCAACCAAGACACTCGTTCCCGCTCCGTTGCGAAAGTCGCTCACCCTGAACATACTCATAGTCCTAATTAACACCTATGTCATCCTCCCCCAATGCGCTGCCTGTGATGCACGCGGACTCTGGAAATACCCATGGAAATACTGCTTCGCGCGTCGTTCAGAGCGTCAAGAGTGCATTGCGCCCAGCCACAAGAACCGGAGATACAGTGTAATGACACCGCTTTTCCCATGACATCGCTTTTCCCACTCATAGAGAAACTTCCTCAATTTTTACCCTTGCAACTTGGGAATATTTTCTGAAGGAACTACTAGCTATAGCTCAGCGTATACAAAATTTCAGCAAATTTTGTCTAGAGAAACCAACACTGAATTACAATCAATCCACTTTACCCCCTTTTTTCCCACTATTGTCATCTTTGTGCACAATCTCCCACTTGTTAACCAGCTAGTTAGGGCAAAATTGCACATTGGTACACACCCCAAGATATTAAGGTCAAATCCTAGCCTTACATTGAGATGATCAAAGCAAAATTGAGTGTGCTAGAGATGATCTTTTGTTGCCTGAGGTGTGATGCCAGGCTGGGCCAGCGGCAACTCTCCCACAAACACTTCTGTCATCTTTCTTCCCCTTCTACTGCACTCAATGTCACGCCCACCGAGTGAGCGTACCTCCACAGGCGAAGGAGGGGGTGTAGGCGAAGCTGGTGACTGAGGACGCGAAGGCAGAAGGTCTGTATACCTATCATGCGCAGGCGTACTCTTGTGACGTCTAAGAGAGAGCTTTCCCTTGCCTTTGAGCATATACTAGTGCTCCGCAAGGGGTGAGCGAAGTCTGGCAATTGACCAGAGGAACTTTTTTTTTTTTTGAATCCGCATTTCTATTCCGCAGTATACGACAAGGTACAGACGCGGTCGTGCGCCCACACGGGCTGGGTAATCTACTTATATAACTACCTAGGAACTAAACTATGCCCCCAATCCAGATTGCTGTATGCAAATTACATCACAGGAAAACTGCCCAGTAAAGACGGGGGAGGTGGGAATACGGCACAAGGGGGGGTCATGGAGAAGGGAATGTGTAAGTAGTAAGGGGCTGAGTCCAGTCCGGGGCTACGCCTTATGCTTAGGAGGTTGTGGTGCTTAAATTGGGGTGGTCGTTATGGGCGGAGTGTGGGTGGTTGAGAACTGAGACTCTGGTAAGGTGGTGCATTAGGGTATTACTTGTTAGGGCCCCCGATGGCGCCTTGGCTTTGCGGCGGCTTGAAGCTGGGGAAAACCGGTTGAGCTGATCTCCGCGAAGAGAGGAAAGCGGCAGTGTACACAGAAGGTTGGGACCCTTCTCCGCTAGGGGCGTTTACTCCCAGGGTCGTGGGTGTCTTGGGTGGGGCAGGGGTTTTTGGGGCATGTTTAGGAGGGGATTGCTTCCAGCGTTTCATGGTGATGACATGGCCAAAGGCATGCAAGGTCCGATGGCGCAGGAGGGTTGAGGCGCTCATGCCGTCAGGGTCTTTGAATGAGACTGCTATTGAGGATATAGCGCCAGGGGTGTAGGAGTTAGGGTTTCTGACCCAGGACGGTTTCTGGGTGATGGTGAGGGCGGCGTAGGCAGGGTTCTCATTGACGAGTGCCTTGTGCATCTCGTCTGGGGTGTAGGCTCCTTTTTGGTCAGTTTTGCCAGTGGGGACTGTGTTGAAATGCAGCTTAGACCATTTGATGTTGTGGCGGAGGGTGGGTGGGGATTGTGGGGCAGATTCAGCTAGTGACGAGAAGGAGGTTTGCAAGACCTCAGCAAAGTGGGGGAGGGCAGTGGTGAGCTGGTGTGCCATTGTGTTGGTGCCACCCCAGATCACCAGGTTTCCCTTTGCCGTCCACCTTGCAGCGGACAAGCGGACTGGTGTGGGGTTAGTGTGGTCCAGTGTGGCATTGATGGTGGCGCAGATGTCCGAGGGGGTAGGCCTCGTGTTGTCCGGCCAGGTGTATGCTGCAGCTTCCACCACTACGCTGGGGCGCTGTGGTGTGGCTGCCTTTGCAGCATATGTGGGAGGGGGTGCGGGGACTCTGACTGGTGTGGGTGTGGGTCTGGCAGTCTGGGCGGTGGGGGTGATCTGGGCTTTAAGGTCCTTCCTGACGTCTGTGGTGGCTTTGGCCAGGTTGGCGAGCGTGTTCTCCAGGCTGGTGAGGCGGATCTGGAGGGCATTGAGTTCTTTGATGGGGGCTGTGGGGGCAGGGTGGCTCTTTGGGAGAAGAGTCTGGACAAGAGGGTCGTTTATGAGGAGGTTCAGGATGTGGGCAGAGGCCCGCGCGCTCTCATTGTGGTGGGTGAGTTTGGCGGGGTGCATGTGCTTGAGGTATGCAAGGCATAATCCTAGCATCACCGTCAAGGAGTCATGGTTGGGCGGTAGTAGCTTGGCCAGCTGGTCCGCTGGGGCAGGGAGGTAGTTTGGGAGGGATATGGTTTGCATGCAAAGCGCTTTTTGATTGACCAGAGGAACGATGGTTCACAAGCTGAGGAGGAGGCGACTAACTGGCTTGAGATTACAAGAGAACAGACTTAAGGTCTGTCCTAGGCGAACTGGGCAATATAAGTACATTGTTACGCTCGAGCTCTGAGCGTATCGTGTCGATGTCGGTTGCTGAGTCAGAAGCAATGACTCAGACGCGGCAGGACTCGGGCTTGAGTCCAAGGGCAGCGACGGTCCCCTTACACGTACTACCCAATGTCAAGGGTTCAGTACTGGGGGTTCGGAAGTCAGGCAATCAGCCTGAGGATCAGGGGATTCACAAGATAAGAGGGGAATATGGGTAGCCACCAGGGGCCAGAGCGTAGCTCAGTATTGGTACAAAGAGAACAAGCCTAGCGAGGCAGTCACAGTCTAGGCTACCTCATATAGCAAGTAGGTGCGGGAACGGGCTTCCTAACGAGTCACGTGAGTCGGGTATCATACTGGAGTCGTGGGTTTGAGACGCTGAGAGAGAGAGTAAGGGAGAGATAGAGTAGGAAAGGTAACAGAAGAAAAAGGGTAACACTGCCCCCCTCCTAAGTCTGAAGACGTCCCGGCTTCACCAGGCATCTGTCATTGTCGTGTCCTCCTCGGGGATGCTGAGAAGTGTGTCGACCTCATCCAGGTGATGCTGGAACTTCTGGTCCCATTGTTGGCGGGCTAAGACTGCTCTCCTGCCGGCTTTGTCCATCGCTTGGATTAGTTCTTGCACGTGACGCTCTAGGTCATTTCTGCTAGCATTCATGGTTCGTGAGCGTCGTCGTCGGGGATGTCGCGATGTACTAAGATGCTGTGCTGATCGGCTGAACGTGAGATTGTATATGGTCGGTTCCAGGGGAGATCGAGTGGGTGAATGAGTGAGGGTTGAAGGTGAGGATGGTTCTGAGGAGGACATGGGGGTGTTTATTTTAAGAGAGGGGGTCAGTGCGTCCCTGTTCGTATCGTACAAGTTCGGAGTTTCAATTCTGCAAAGTAGGGACGGGTCATGAGTTGATGTCTCAGTCAGTATCGTAATTCAGAACAGGGAGCCAAATCGGGTGTAATCAAGAACTGCACGGGATTCATCGGAAAGGGTGATTCTGCCATTATCAATGGCGCGTAGGATATCGTCGCTGATTTTGCCGAATTGCTTCAGGCGTTCGAGGATTCGATGGTCATGATCGGGGGCCCTGTGACATGTCTCGTCGCAGGCAATCTGGTGAATGGTGGAGAGGGTGATGGCGATGGAGTGAGCTTCTCGGTTGGCGTCGCGTAGGGTTTGAACTTCTTCTGGGTTCCAGGCCACCTGATATGTGAGGGCCTGGTCGTGCATCCGGTCGAGGGCATCTCTGAGCGCCTGTCGCGCGAACCGTGGTCGCGGCGATCTCAGGGCGAGTATGGGTACTGCAGAGACGGGGACGGCGCCTCGGATGGTGTCAGTGAATCCAGTGGCGATAGTGCTGGGGGTTGAGTGGTGCATTTCATTTGTGTAGGTGGTTGTTGCGTCTGTTCGAGGTTCTTCATGATCTGTCCCAAGCTGAGCCAATTCAGCTTCCAGCTGGTCCAGTAGATCGTCAGTCGTGTGTGTTCCGGGGTGACGTTCGGTCGGCAGGTCTGTCTGCATTGCAAACGGTGGGTGACTGTGGCTAGGTGGAGCCTCTGGAAGATTCGTGCGAGGTCGATTTGGATACGATTCAGTTCGGTCGAGACTGGAGCCAGGTGGCTCGCAGTTGAGCGGTCGCGGGCGTTTACAGGGAACACTTGGTAGAAGTCCAGATACGTGGTCGGTGGGAGTGGTAGTAGGGGGTTCCAAGTGTGACAGTCTGGGAGGTGTAACAGTGGCATAGTAGGAGTGGTACTGGAGGCGTTTCTTTTCGGTGGGTGAATACGGTTCAAATGGGAATGGGGGCATTTAGCGATGGTAAGGGCACCAGTTGGTTTTGCAGAAGTAACTGTGGATTCGTGCGTGCTGCTCCTGTCGTGTTTCGTGGTGCTCTACACCAGGTATGAAGGGGATGGCTTTTGGCGAGGTGAGGATGTGGAAATTGTGGAGATTCGGAGGTCTTGGGTATTCTTCTTTCAGAGGAAACGTTCGTGTATATCGTATGTTGTGGTTCATTCAACTGGTGTTGAAAGGGATAGTCAGTGGTGTAGGGGTTGTGTGTTGGAATCTGGGGAGTAATTTGAGGAGTGCGTATCTGGCTGGGAGTCGTGTCGTTCTGCCGGTTCTTGTAGTTGTCACTGTTGGTCTCGTGTTCGGTTGTGGGGCTAACGATCTTGGTGTTTCTGTCATTATCGATGGTGTCGTGGGAGTGGGCGTAGCGGAATTACCCCCCTCTCTAGGGAAGCGACGCCTCGGCGCTTGTGGCGCGGCTCGTGGTGTGTCAGGGTTGCGTTGATAGAAGTCTTCGATGAGGTCAGGTGTGTGAAGGTCTAGGGCTGAGACCCATGAATCTTCAGACGCAGGGAAGCCCTTCCAGTGCACGAGGAAACGGAGTTCCTGTCGTCTGCCGTAAAGGTCTGCCTTGCGGATTGATTCGACCTCCCATTCGGGTTCCCCCTCGATTACTTCTGGATCTGGTCGGGCGTAATTATGTCCATGGGCGGCTGTTTCGACATATCGTGTGAGGAGATCCACATGGAATGTGGGGTGGATCCTCATTGATGTGGGGAGGCGAAGCCGGTAGGTGACCAGTGACAGCTTCTGTGTGATGGGGAATGGTCCGTATCGTCTGGGCGCTAGCTTCATCGTGGGGTAGTGCAGCTTGAGGTTGCGCCCTTCCAGCCATACTTGGTCTCCTTCTTCGAATTCTACTGGGATTGTGCGGTCCATCGCGGTCTGGAATGCCCTAGCCGCCGCTTCCCGTGCTTCCCGGATCTTCTGAAGGCGCTCAGTGACATCTGGCACCCAAGCTTCTTCAGTGGACATCGGGATGAAGGGTTTGGTGCCGAAGAGGAGCTGGTGGGGTGTTTGTCCTGAGCGGTCATGTGGCCACGAGTTGTGGACATATTCAGCTAGCGGGAGGTAGGGGGCCCACGCGGTTTGGTCATTGGAAGTCCATAGGCAGAGGTATTGCTCCAGCCATTGGTTGGCACGTTCGCTAGCGCCATCGGTTCGGGGGTGAAATGCGGTGGACACGTTTTGTTGTATATGCAGGAGGTGGCACAACTCTGTGGTGAACTGCGACACGAATCTGGGGTCTCGATCACTAATGATCTTCCTGGGGATTCCAAACCACGGGATTAGGTGGCGCAGGTACAATGCTGCCACTCCTTCGCCGGTGATGTTGGTAGTGCAGGGCAGGAATTTAGCTGCCTTTGAGCAACCCTGGTCGATGATCGTGAGCACAGCATTGAAGCCATGCGATTCTGGTAGGTCAGTAATCAGATCCATCGCAATAGTCTGAAAGGGGCCTAGTCGGGGTTCTACTGGCAGTGATTGCAGGGGTGTGCGTCGGTGGTGGGTGCGCGGTTTATTTTCTTGGCATGAGGCACAGCCGCATACGTATTTGGCGGCAAACTCCTTCATGTCCTCTCCTTCGTACTGTTGTTCGAGGAGATGTTGTGTGTTTGCGATTCCGGGGTGGCCCGCTAATGGGTGGTTGTGGTGAAGGCGTAGCACCTCACGTTGTGCTTCGACGTCTTCTGGGAACGATAACTTCGCGAATCGGGAGTCAGGGAGCATGACTACTCCCTTATTGTCATCTTCCCCTTGGTTTTCACCGAAGGGTCGTGAGAGGAAGTCGGCGGGTACGTGTCGTTTGCCTGGGACGTGAACTAGCTTGAAGTCATAATCTGCTAGCTCTTGGTGCCATCTGGCTTGGCGCCGATTCAGATTCTGTGATTTTCTGAAGTATGTGAGGTTGTGGTGGTCGGTGTGGATGAGCGTTTGGTGGTGTGAACCCGCTAGGTATGGTCTCCAGTATTCCAGGGCTTTTACTACAGCGTAGAGTTCCTTGTCATAGATGTCCCAATTCCTCTGTGTGGCGTCGAGTGTCGCTGACAGGAATGCGACTGGTCGCAGTTTCTGTTTGTCATCGCACTGCTGCAGGACCGCGCCAATGGCGTATGCGGACGCGTCCGTGTCTACAATGAAGGGTTTGTCGAACTGGGGTTGTTGGAGGACGGGTGCGGTGGTGACGGCGTCGACAAGAGCCTCAAAGGCTCGTTGATGTGCCCCTTCCCAGTAGAATTTCCCTCCTTTTGCGCAGTGAGCTACTAACGCGTTGAGGGGTGCGGCGAGGGTACTGAATCCCCTGATGTACATGCGATAGAAGTTCAGAAAGCCAAGCAATGCCCGAACCTCCTTCAGCGTTGTGGGTTCCTTCCAGGCTTTAACTCCTGCGACTTTAACGGGGTCCATGGCAATCGTGTTTTCTGAGATGATAACTCCTAGATATTCGACGGAGTCAGCTTCGAACTGGCATTTCTGTGGTTTCAAGAATAGATCGTTTCGTGCGAGAATGGATAGGACATCGTCCACCACGCGACGATGGAGGGCGATGTTGCGGGGGGTGTGGATCAAGATGTTGTCCATGTAGACCGTGACGTATCCCTCGTTGATGAGTTCGCGAAACAGGTGGTTCATCATGGACTGGAAGGTGGCTGGCGCATTTGTGAGTCCGAAGAACATGACCATGGGCTCAAAGAGGCCCCGATTGGTCTTGAACGCCGCCTTCCATTGGTCTCCATCGCGAATTCTGATGTTGTTGTAGCCCCAGCGAATGTCTAACTTCGTGAAAAGGGCTGCCGGCTGTCCGTTCACTCTTGTGAGTCGGTCCATGAGCTCCCGAATAAGGGGTAGGGGTGTGGTGTCTCGTATAGTCCATGTGTTCAACTTGCGATAGTCCTGCACTGGTCTAAGGTCGCCATTCTTTTTCTTGATGAAGAAGAAGGGGAATGCATAGGGCGACTTCGAGGCCCGTATGTATCCCTTTTTGAGGTTTTCGTCGATGAAGTCCTGGAGTGCGATGTCTTCTTTAGGGGTGAGGGGGTAGACCTTGCAGTCGAGTGTCGAGGGTGCATCTGGTTTGAGGTCGATGCTGTGGTCCCAAGGTTGGCTGTCTGGGAACCTTTGAGCGGCGTCTTCACTGAAGACGTGTGCGTGTGTATGGTATTGCGGTGGGACAAGTTCGTCCCAGGCGCGGACTGTTTTATCTGCTGCTTGTTCAGCCAGCTGCTGGGCTACGGTGATTTTCGCAATGCGCATGAAGAGTTCGTCTCCTTCTTCTAATAGAGGTTCTTCCGCAACGACGCGTGCTAAAATCATGCCCGCTACTCTGGTGGGTGGCGTTGATCGTCTCAATGCGGCTCCTGCTGTCCTGAGCGTGACTTGGGTATCGAGGCGTGCGTTCTTCCAGTCTGGCTTGGGGTCTGCTGCTGCAAACCAGGGGTATCCTAAAACCACCTGATCATCGTCCATGTCGGCGATCATGAAGCGAAGGACGTGGGTATCTGCACCCGTCGTCACTTCTAAGTCGGTGTAATGGGTGACGTCGCCTCCAGCGTTGGGCGTGCCGTCGGCATTCTTCAAGTGTCGGGGAACTGGGAGGAGCCGTGTCCCTAGTTTGTGTCGATCGATGAAGTTCTGGCTGATGAAGCATTCGGTGGCTCCCGTGTCTAGGAATGCTTGCATCTTCGTATCTTTGGTCGCGGTTTGATAGGTAATGGGGATTCGAATGGAGTTGACTCGAGGTAGGAAGATGTCCTGATTGAACATCGCGCGTGCAAAGGCGGTCTTCTGTAGACTCGGAGTTGCGCTTGTCATCTGGATCCATCGTGTCGCCAGTTCATGGCGTTCTTCTGTGCTGAGCTTCTTGAGATGCTCAAGCACTTGTCGTTGTGTCAGTGGTTCGGGTCGGGTACGCTGCTCGATTTTCCTTGGGCAGTAGCGTTGGATGTGCCCTCGTTGGTCACACAGGAAGCATCTTCCCTGTGTGCGTTGTTGGTTCTTATGCGTTTGGCGATGGCTCACGTGCCATCGTGCTGCTCGTAGCGGCTCTGAGTTGGGTCGCTTAGTCAATAGTGACAGGGGCATCGTGCCCGCTGTGGGAGCTGAAGTACGTGGGTGTCGTGCTTCCCATTGCGCTTGAAGGTGTGGTTTCATGGCCGTGGCTATAGCCTGCCTCTGGCGGCTGGAGTCCTTCCAGGTTGTCCATGTTTGGGGTTGGTCATAGTTCATGCAGGTTTCAAGGAGGCGCAAACTGAGTCCTCGCTTGAACTTCTCGAGTACTGCTGGGTCGTCTTCATGGTAGAGTGCTTTGCGCGCTAATTCAGCAAAGTGGGTGATGTATCCATTGATGTCGTCACCATTCATGGTCAGGGTGTCGAGTGCGGTGATGGCGCGATAGGGCTCATTGACGTCGAGCCAGTCTTGGGTGAAGTGGGCTTCAAAGTCGTCCCATAGGTTGTTAGTGTGTGCAGGTGCGGGGTTGGAGAGTAGCCACTCTTCCTCGGCTCGTCTCCATTCGGCGGTCGCGGTTCCTAGCACGTATGTCAGTGCGTGTGCTATCTTGGTTCGGGGGTTTGTCATGATCGGGTGATCTGAGTTGAGAAACTGGTAGAGTTTCAGGTCATGAATGAAGGCGTCCGTGGTCATTCGGTCGCCTGTGAAGGTGGGTGGTTCCCGACCTTCCAATCGTGGGTAATCTCCTTGCGGTTGGGGTGCTGGTGGTGCATTTGGTGGTGCGTTCGGTGGGTTGGGCGCTGGGGGCCCGTACCCTGGTGGGAATTGTGCTATGGGCGATGCTGGTGCGTGTTGGCTATCGTTGACGCTGGGGAGTACTCCCGTCGCCATTTTCGGTCTATTGATCGTTATCGTGGCGCGATCTCTTAGCGCTCGTAGATCTGGGATCGGGTGATGTGTATCTTTCAATCGATGGTAGTCACGTGGTTTTCGGTCGGTTGGATCGTTCGCGATTTATCGATCAGTGAATGGGTGTGCAGGAGTGATGTGGCTATTGTGTTTTGCCTTGTAGCTTCAATCAGTCAGGGTTTCGCTAGGCTTGTTCTAGTGTTACGCTCGAGCTCTGAGCGTATCGTGTCGATGTCGGTCGCTGAGTCAGAAGCAATGACTCAGACGCAGCAGGACTCGGGCTTGAGTCCAAGGGCAGCGGCGGTCCCCTTACACGTACTACCCAATGTCAAGGGTTCAGTACTGGGGGTTCGGAAGTCAGGCAATCAGCCTGAGGATCAGGGGATTCACAAGATAAGAGGGGAATACGGGTAGCCACCAGGGGCCAGAGCGTAGCTCGGTATTGGTACAAAGAGAACAAGCCTAGCGAGGCAGTCACAGTCTAGGCTACCTTATATAGCAAGTAGGTGCGGGAATGGGCTTCCTAACGAGTCACATGAGTTGGGTATCATACTGGAGTCGTGGGTTCGAGACGCTGAGTGTCACGCCCACCGAGTGAGCGTACCTCCACAGGTGAAGGAGGGGGCGTAGGCGATGCTGGTGACTGAGCCCTCGAAGGTAAGAGGTCTGTATACCTCTCGCGTGCAGGCGTGCTCTTGTGACGCCTGATAGTAAGCTTTCCCTTGCCTTTGAGCATACACTAATGCTCTGCAAGGGGACGCGCGAAGTCTGGCAATTGACCAGAGGAGCTGTGGTTCACAAGTGAATGAAGGGGACCGTTCACGAGCTGAGATTACAAGAGAACAGACTTAAGGTCTGTCCTAAGCGAACCGGGCGATATAAGTACA
>QLOS01002633.1:4645-26495 GCA_003313725.1 Russula sp. MG48 | reverse complement strand
ATGAGGCCCAAGTACGATCATACACTGCCATTATGATAGAGACTGTCTAAACATGATCATAAATGGGTGACATCGATCCTAACATTCCCAAGCTATATCATGCGGCCCAAGTACGATCATACGGTGCCATTATGATAGAGACTGTCTAAACATGATCATAAATGGGTGACATCGATCCTAACATTCCCAAGCTATATCATGCGGCCCAAGTATGATTATACGCCGCCATTATGATAGAGACCATCTAAACATGATCATGCCTGATGTTACGCTCGAGCTCTGAGCGTATCGATGTCGGTCTGTTCGCTGAGTCTATGAAGTTGACTCAGACACTGCTAGTCCCTCGAGATTAGGGACGCGGGCAGTGGTGGCCCCCTTATGCGCACAACCCCAAGGTAAGGGTTCAGTGCAGGGGGTTCAAAGTCAGGCAATCGGCCTGAGGATCCGAGGGTTCACAAGATGAGAGGGAAATACGGATAGCCACCAAGGGCCAGAGCGTAGCTCGGTATTGGTACAAGAAGAATAAGCCTAGTGTTACAGTTACAGTCTAGGCTACCTTATATAGTCAGGGATCGCGAGAACGGGCTTCCTACTGAGTCATGCGAAGGAAATATCATAGTACGGTCGTGGGTTCGAGACGGTCAAAGGATCATATGTAGAGTAAAGGTGAAAAAGCGTAACACTGCTCCCCTGTCAGGTCTGAAGACGTCCCGGCTTCACCAGGCATCTGTCATCGTCACGTCCTCCTCTGGGATGCTGATGAATGTGGTGTCACTCTCGCGTGTCATGTGGAACCGCTGTTCGAATTCATGTCGAGCGCGGGCTGCTCGTGAGCCGGCCTCCGCCATCTGGTGGATAAAGTTCTGCACGCGACGCTCCAAGTTAGTTCGATCATTCGTGATTTGGGAGCGTCGGCGTTGGGGGTATCGTGGCGTGGTGAGGCATCGTGCCGGTCGGGTGAGGGTGGCGATACGCGGGTTCCGCTCAGGGGATAGAGCGAGGGGCGAGAGGGTGAAAGCGAAGGAGTGAGGGGAGGAGTCGTCGGGTGATGACATAGGGTTTTGTTTTTTGTTGTTTTTGAGAGGGGGCGTGGTAGCTCTTTCTTTTGTATCGTACGATGTGTCGGGGATTCAAATCAAGTCAGTCAGGAATGAGAACGGAGTCAGGTCGTGTCGAATCGGTATCGTAATCTAGTCAGTTCGGTTCCAGTGGGTCATGTGGCAAAGGGATTGTGACCTCGCAATAGCACTGGGTCACGCGCGACGTCGCGGTAGAGGGGAGTCAGCCAGTTCTCGAAGTCCCAGAGATAGTTTAAGATGTAATGCTCTTGGTTCCACTCGGGACGACAGGTGTTTGCGCAGACCGCGTGGTGGATGATGGTCAGTGTGGTTAAGTTGAGGATGCGTTGTCCTCGTTGCTCTTGATGGGCTCGGGCCTCTTGATAGCTGCGGGATCGCCATGTGACATCGCAGAGGCCTAGCGGTCTTCCCAGGTGTGGTTCCACGCTGGGGATAGAGGGGGATCATGTCGTGTGTCGTGCGGCCTTCGCCTTCTTCTTCTTCTTCTTGGCGTACAACTCTCGTCGCCGTCGATTGTCGTTCAAGCGCTTGATACGCGCTTCCTCATTGAGGGTAGGAGTCGGGGACTCACTACATCGATTTGACGTTGGTGGAGGTAATGGGATCGTGGTGAATATTGGTGCTATCGTTTCTTGGTTGTGTCGCCCATACGCATGATTCTGTATGGCGGCTGATTCTGGTGTGTGATTTATGAAGTGGGAAGAGGTCGCGGGGGTCGGTGGTTCAGGTTGTGTAGACCCGCCGACGAATGGTGTCGAGTACTCGGCGTACAAACGCGTCCAAGTCGTACCGCCACTGATCCCAGTCATCTGCCAGTCATCTGTGCTCGTTGTTTGGTCGGTAGGTGTCTCGAGAGCGACTGCAGAGTCGCGGGCATGACAGCCCATGGATCTGACTTCGTAGGAACAGGGTGAGGAATCGTTGGTCCAGTTGGGCGCGTTCATCGATGAGGTCGTCTAGTGGGGAGGTCATTCAGTAGTGAATGGGGCAGTGGTCGGATTTGCAAGGTAGGGATGTAGGTGGGCCTGTCTTTCTTGTCGTGTTTCGTGTCGTTGGGATCCAGGGGTGAAGGTTGTGGCGTGAGGGGATGCGAGGATGTGGAATGTTCGGAGGTTCGGAGGTAGTGGGTATTCTTCTTTCGGTGGGGTATCGTTCATTCAAGTGGTGTCCCAAGGGATCGTTGGTCGATGGGTGATTGCTGGGGAAAGGAGTTTGAAGAGTGCGTATCTTGCTGGGAGTCGTGTTGTTCTGCCGGTTCTTGTAATCGTCGATGTCAGCCGCGTGTTGGGGTGAGGGGCTAAGATCCGTGGTGCTTCTGTCGCTATCGATGGCGTCGTGGGAGTGGGCGTAGAGGAATTACCCCCCTCTCTAGGGAAGCGACGCCTCGGCGCTTGTGGCGTGGCTCGTGGTGCATCCGGGTTGCGTCAATAGAAGTCTTCTACGAGGTCAGGTGCGTGAAGATCCAGGGCTGACACCCATGAGTCTTCAGAGGCTGGGAATCCCTTCCAATGGACGAGGAAACGGAGTTCCCGTCGTCTGCCGTAAAGGTCTGCCTTGCGGATGGATTCAACCTCCCATTCCGGTTCTCCTTCGATCACTTCTGGGTCCGGCCGGGTGTAATTGTGCCCATGTGCGGCGGTTTCGACGTATCGGGTAAGGAGATCCACATGGAACGTAGGGTGGATTCTCATGGACGTGGGGAGGCGTAGCCGGTAGGTAACTGGGGATAACTTCTGTGTGATGGGGAAGGGCCCGTATCGTTGGGGTGCTAGTTTCATCGTGGGGTAATGTAGCTTGAGGTTGCGGCCTTCAAGCCACACTTGGTCTCCCTCTTCGAATTCTATGGGGATTACGCGGTCTGTCGCGGTCTGGAATGCTCTGGCTGCTGCCTCCCGTGCTTCCCGGATCTTCTGAAGACGCTTGGTGACTTCCGGCACCCAAGCTTCTTCAGTGGACATCGGGATGAAGGGTTTGGTGCCAAAAAGGAGCTGGTGGGGTGTTTGTCCAGAGCGATCGTGTGGCCATGAATTGTGAACAAATTCTGCCAATGGTAGGTAGGGGGCCCAGGCCGTCTGGTCGTTCGAGGTCCAGAGGCGGAGGTACTGCTCCAGCCACTGATTGGCGCGTTCGCTCGCACCGTCGGTTCGGGGATGAAATGCGGTGGACACATTTTGTTGAATGTGGAGGAGGCGGCACAGTTCTGTGGTGAACTGTGACACGAATCGTGGGTCGCGGTCGCTGATGATCTTTCGGGGAATTCCAAACCACGGAATCAAGTGGCGCAGATACAGTGCAGCCACTCCTTCTCCAGTGATGTTAGTGGTGCAGGGGAGGAATTTTGCTGCCTTCGAGCAGCCTTGGTCAATGATCGTGAGCACAGCATTAAAGCCATGCGATTCGGGGAGGTCAGTGATCAGGTCCATTGCGATGGTCTGGAATGGGCCTAGTTGTGGTTCCACTGGGAGCGCTTGCAGGGGCGCGCGTCGATGGTGTGTGCGTGGTTTGTTCTCCTGGCACGAGGCGCAACCCCGTACGTATTCGGCGGCGAATTCCTTCATGCCTTCTCCTTCATACTGTTGCTCAAGTAGGTGCTGTGTGTTTGCGATTCCTGGGTGACCTGCTAGCGGGTGGTCGTGGTGGAGGCGTAGTACCTCGCGTCGTGCGTCTGTTTCCTCCGGGAATGATAGCTTTGCGAATCGGGAGTCGGGGAGCATGACTACTCCTTTATTGTCGTCCTCCCCTTGGTTTTCACCGAAGGGGCGAGAGAGGAAATCGGCCGGGATGTGTCGCTTGCCTGGGACGTGAACTAGCTTGAAGTCGTAGTCAGCTAGTTCTTGGTGCCATCGGGCCTGTTGTCGGTTCAGATTCTGTGACTTCCTGAAGTAGGTGAGGTTGTGGTGGTCGGTGTGAACGAGTGTCTGGTGGTGTGAGCCTGCCAGGTACGGTCTCCAATACTCTAAGGCTCGTACTACGGCATATAATTCCTTGTCGTATATGTCCCAGTTCCTCTGCGTTGCGTCTAGCATTGCTGATAGGAATGCGACTGGTCGCAGCTTCTGTTTGTCATCTCGCTGCTGTAGGACTGCACCAATGGCATATGCTGACGCGTCCGTGTCTACGATAAAGGGTTTGTCGAATTGGGGTTGTTGTAGGACTGGTGCTGTGGTGACAGCCTCCACCAGGGCCTCGAAGGCCCGTTGGTGCGTTTCTTCCCAATGGAATTTCCCTCCTCTGGCACAATGCGCTACCAGTGCGTTGAGGGGTGCTGCGAGAGTACTGAATCCCCTGATGTACATGCGATAGAAATTCAGGAAGCCGAGCAACGCCCGAACCTCCTTCAGTGTGGTAGGGACCTTCCATGCTTTGACACCAGCGACTTTGACGGGGTCCATGGCTATCGTGTTTTCTGAAATGATGACTCCTAAATATTCGACGGAGTCCGCTTCGAACTGGCACTTTTGTGGTTTCAGGAACAGGTCGTTTCTTTCTAGGACGGATAGGACGTCGTCGACCACTCGTCGATGTAGGGCGATGTTGCGGGGGGTATGGATCAGGATGTCATCCATATATACTGTGACATAACCTTCGTTGATGAGCTCTCGGAACAGGTGGTTCATCATGGATTGGAAGGTGGCTGGCGCGTTCGTTAGTCCAAAGAACATGACCATGGGTTCAAAGAGACCCCGGTTGGTCTTGAATGCGGCCTTCCACTGGTCTCCATCGCGAATTCTGATGTTGTTGTAACCCCATCGGATGTCTAGCTTTGTGAAAAGTGCTGCTGGTTGTCCGTTTACCCTCGTGAGGCGATCCATGAGTTCTCGGATGAGGGGTAGGGGTGTAGTGTCCCGCACGGTCCATGTGTTTAATTTGCGGTAGTCCTGTACTGGTCTGAGGTCGCCATTCTTCTTTTTGATGAAGAAGAAGGGGAACGCATAGGGCGACTTAGAGGCCCGTATGTATCCTTTCGTGAGGTTCTCGTCGATGAACGTCTGGAGTGCGATATCTTCAGTCGGTGTGAGGGGGTAGACTTTACAGTCTAGTGTCCCCGGGGCATCTGGTTTGAGGTCTATGGCGTGGTCCCAGGGTCGTGTGTCGGGGAATCGTTGTGCCGCTTCTTCGCTGAAAACCCGAGCATGTGCGTGGTACTGCGGCGGGACAATCTCGTCCCAGGCACGTATGGTTTTATCGGTGGCCTGCTCTGCTAGTTGTTGGGCCACGGTGGTCTTGGCGAGGCGTACGAAGAGTTCGTCGCCTTCTTCAAGTAGGGGTTCCTCTGCCGTGATGCGTGCGCAGGTCATACCCGCCACTTTTGTCGATTTCCCTTGGCGTTTCACTGCTGCCCCGATGGTGCGGATCACAACGGGGGTGTCGAATGTGGCTGCCTTCCAGTCTGGGTGTGGATCTGCTGCTGCGAACCAGGGGTATCCTAGTACTATGTTGTCGCCATCCATGTCCGCGATAAAGAATCGCAGGACGTGGGCTTCGTCTCCTGTAGTGACTTCCAGGTCCGTGTAGTGCGTGATGTCTCCGCCCTTATTGGCGGACCCATCTGCGTTCTTCAGTCGTCGTGGTACTGCGAGCGTTCGGACCCCTAGCTTCTGGTCGTCGACGAATTCTTGACTTATGAAACATTCTGTGGCTCCAGTGTCGAGGAATGCGTGGAGTGGCATTTCCTTGGTCGCGGTCTGGTAAGTCGTGGAAATTCGAATGGAGTTGACGCGTGGTAGGAAGACATCTTGGCTGAACATGGCTCGGGCCAGCGCTGTCTGCTTTAGGCTGGGGTTTGCACTGTGGGTGCGGATCCAGTGCGACGCCAGTTCGTGGCGTTCGTCAGTGCTGAGCTTCCGGAGATGCTCGAGCACCTGGTGTTGAGTTGGGGGCTTCGTCCTTCTGGGAGTCTGTGCTGCCGTTGGCGGGGTCTCGTTCTTTGGTGGTTTTCGTTGTTGGTACTGTTTGGGTCGTCTCGTGAATAACCTCCTTCGGAGTTCCCTGTCCTTCATGCGTTGAAGGTTCGTGGCTGATCGTCGTTGGCTTACTTTGAAGCGAGCGATTTTCATCGGCTCTGGGTCTTGGTTGGTTTCTGGCGTATTGGATCGCGTGAGTGGCGGTGTCTCGAGGGGCGGTGATGGGGCTCGAGCGGTCGGTTGGGTCTTGAGTGTCGCTGTCGAGGTGGCGGTTCGTTTCGTCTCCCATAATGCTTGCCTGTGAGGCTTCATTGCCGTGATGATGGCTTGTCGGCGTCTACTGGAGGACTTCCAGTCCGTCCAGGTCTGTGGTTGATCGTAGTTCGTGCAGCTTTCAAGGAGGCGTAGGTGGAGCCCTCGCTTGAACTTCTCTAGTACCGCTGGATCGTCTTCGCGGTACAGTGCTTTGCGCGCTAGGGTGGCGAACCGGGTGATATAGGTGTCAATGTCGTCGTTAGTCATGGTGAGGTTGTCGAGCTGCGCTTGAGCGCGATAAGGTTCGTTGATGTCGAACCAGTCTTGGGTAAACTGGGTCTCGAAGTCGTCCCATCTTGGGATGAGTGTTTGAAGGAGCCATTCCTCTTGGGCTCGCTTCCATTCGTTTACTGCTCTGCCCTCGATGTATGTCAGGGCGTGCGCGATCCGTGTTGCTTCGTTAGCTATGATCGGGTGTTTGGAATTCAGGAACTGATAGAGCTTGAGTTCGTGAATGAAGGCGTCGGTGGTCGTGCGATTGCCTGTGAAGATTGCGGGCTCTAGTCCTTCTAGGCGCCACTCGTAAGGCGTTAGTTGTGGTGCCTGTGGCACGTTCTGGGGTGCGTTCGGTGGATTGGGCGCGGGGGGCCCATACCCTGGTGGGAATATCGCTATCTGCGCCTGAGGTGCGTGCATGCTGTCGTTTATGGTTGGCAATACTGCCGTCGCCATTCTTGGTCTGTTGGTCGTTATCGTGGAGCGATCGATAAGGGCTCCTAGATCTGGATCGGGGTGGCGTGTATCTTTCGATTGATGGTGGTCACGTGACTCTTTGTCGAGCGGATCTTGCGCGATCCGGCAATCAGTATCGTGGTGTGTCAATTGTGGGGTGGTTTCCTGCGATCGTTGTATCGCGTCTGTCGTCTGTGGTGTCGAGAGGCTTATTCTAATGTTACGCTCGAGCTCTGAGCGTATCGATGTCGGTCTGTTCGCTGAGTCTATGAAGTTGACTCAGACACTGCTAGTCCCTCGAGATTAGGGACGCGGGCAGTGGTGGCCCCCTTATGCGCACAACCCCAAGGTAAGGGTTCAGTGCAGGGGGTTCAAAGTCAGGCAATCGGCCTGAGGATCCGAGGGTTCACAAGATGAGAGGGAAATACGGATAGCCACCAAGGGCCAGAGCGTAGCTCGGTATTGGTACAAGAAGAATAAGCCTAGTGTTACAGTTACAGTCTAGGCTACCTTATATAGTCAGGGATCGCGAGAACGGGCTTCCTACTGAGTCATGCGAAGGAAATATCATAGTACGGTCGTGGGTTCGAGACGGTCAAAGGATCATATGTAGAGTAAAGGTGAAAAAGCGTAACACCTGATCATCGACTGATCGTCTGACAGGACATGATCATAAATCGGTGAGATCGATCCTAACATTCCCAAGATAAATCATGCGGTCACAGTGGGATCGGCCATGATGGACATGATAGACATGATAGACATGATCAGGCCTGATCATGCCCAATAATCTTTTTGCACTTTTGCTGATGGTGCTGCCAATCTCGGTCGAGATTGGATCCTCAAAGGGCGAGCGGATAGAATGCAACAGGACCGACCGCAGAGCCCCGGATATTCTGGGGTGTGCTTCAAAGTCGATGTAGGCTTAGGATGATGATGACAAGAGGTTGGTAAAAGCGGCCGTGATCAGCTTTCAGGTTAGGGGGCCGATCGAGCATCCGAAAAAAGATAAAGCTTAGTCATACGTCCGGTAGCCACCGTGACGTCTTTGCCTCTGAACAGTGGATACTATGACAAAGGTACGAAACATGACCCTTTTTTGCCATCCATTATCGTGCCCCTCGCTCGCTATACGGAACCCTGAGTAGCACCAGAGTATGAACCTTAGCTTCGTCGAGCTTCATCCGTCCTGTGTCAAGCACTCTGGCGTAATTGTGTCCACGGTGATCAAGCGATACATACATCCCTCTCCCATTTTACGACCCTCCTCCTGGACTTTCTACAGCCTTCGTCCACTTTTTTTCCTTCCCATCATGTTGATACACCCAACAGTTGTGTTACAGTACTACAGTAGCTCGCTTTATCAGTCAGCGGGCAAGCCAGCCTTCGTGTTCGACTGTATTTCTCATTCATCATTGAAGTGACATGGATTGAAGGATGCTGGATTAAAGAGCTTTCTGATAGGTACGTACTCCTCATTGTTTGATTTACGATATGGCCGGATGCAGGGCGAATGCCAAACCAACCAACTCATTCATCACGATCCAGAACTTGCGCTACAACAGATTGAGGCACAGAATTCATTGGTTCTCTCCCGCGGCTTTGGTACACCAAATATTTCCTCGGAAGGGATTCTTGAACAGCAAGTAATCTCCGTCCCAGCCACATTGTTCCCCACCTGGCCATCATCGTCGCGCGCTGTCAGACGAACCGTCGACCAAGAAGCTTATCGAGGAAGTTGCCGATGGTACTGTTGCTCCGTCAGATGTCGATGGATCAAAGGACCTTTCCTCCCCTAGCTACACACATTCCGAGGGCGCAATAAATCTCGTGATAACAGTGCCCCAGAGATACCTACTTGGACGTGTAGACAAGAGGGTCGAGAAATCCGCATAACCATCTATGATCCAAAACTTGTGTGTATTTAGCCTTGTCACCTTTCTCTGCACACACACCCAACATTCGCCAGACCCGCGCTACCATCTCAACCCTCGATCTTGAACCTTACCGGCTCATATTGCTCATTCCGGATCTCTACGCCCTCGACATTGACCTGAACCTGTCTGATGCGTCACTTGGACAACCGTCATTCCAAGTTGGTGCTGACCCCCAAGGAACAGGGAATGCCCTCATGCGCCAATGAGCCCATGACCTTGACATTGAGGGCACGAGCAGAGTGGCGTGTAAAGGACCACTGCCTCGTGATCGTGGCGTAGCCAAACCCGGAGTCAATGCCACATGTGCACCCCACGCTGCACATAGTTATTGGTATATCAGATCTCGGCAGTTTGCCATCGATGACATCACCTCAGCACAATATGCAGGGCCGCGGAGTGATATTTTTATCTTGTGCGCCCATGTGGTTCTGCTTCACATGGTGCCCTACGATAGGTGTGTACGAATCAGGATTTCGGGCCTACAGATGTACTGTACAGTACAATAGCACTTTTGAGGCCAGATTACTGTATGTACTCTTGAGAAGGCGGTGATAGAGTGTTTAAGTTCGAGCTGTTTTGAGATGTCGATTGGCGGCCGAGGCTGGTTTCTAGAAACCGGCTGTTGGGCCCTGTCCGCCCGGGCGGGCGCACGTGCACCCCAGTCGACGATGGATGCTGTTGTCACACCATCGCAATTAGTACCCTCAATTCGCAGCGCAGATCACCGAGACAACACAGCTTGCTAAATCCCTTCTGTAATCACTGGGTACCGCTCCGACCAATCAGCTGGCCAACTCCTAGCATTCTATACGAATCTATGCGCCCATCACTGCAGCGACATGACATGGTAGAACGAATGGCACGCTTATCGCACATCCGCATCACCTGTTCGTTCGCTGATATTCAGCGATTTTTTGCGCGTGATCTCTTCGTTCGAAATTTGGGAGTCACCCCAAATCTTCCTAGCATCCCCTGGGAATATCTGCTACAAGATCGAGCGTGTCTTAAGCAGCTCGCGTATGCAACTGACGCGTCATATGGCTCCACGGGTGAGAAGAACTACCTTCGATCGAACTAAGACGACCATTGTTTCTTCCATCCATGTTGTCGTGGGCTCCCACGATATGATCGGCCCTGGTTCTTGCCACCGGACAGGTGAGTCCTGCACGCCAACCGGAGCCTAAGTCCGACTAGCTGAACCCCCGCGCGATCGTATTGCTATATGTATAAGTACAGCACATCTACATCACATGGTCGCCAGAACGCGATTTTTTCCCTTCCGCCCACCTCCCATACATTCCCTGCGTGTCTCGTAAGAAGTTCGATATATTGGCCATGGGCATCCTCACTCCTGGCACTACCATCTCTCCGAGTCAGGGGGTTCTCTCAGTAGATGCCTACTTGCGTATTGCATCCTTGTCCATCGCTGCTTATGAGTACGTCGCCAGCTGGGTCTCGCTATCATTTATCGTGACTCATTTGCGGCAAGTTATATTATCACCCTCGCTGCGGAACATAGGTTGTACACTTCTCTTAATCGAAAGTGGTGAGAAGGTCAATTCAAGCTCGTGGAGATTAAGTTTTGACTGGAATATGTCGGATAGCCTAGGCCTCGTGCTATTTGTTCTTATTCGGCATGTCTTTTGATATTGTCGCTTGTAAGACCTGCTCACACGTTCTGTAGGTATATAAGCATGGTCATCATGGTCGTCACAAATGTGGGGTTTTTCTATCACGGCTTCACACCAAAGTCCTGCGGCCACTTCTACTATGCCGCCCCTGTACTTAAAGGTACAGTGTCACTGCTCTCCACTGTCTGGGTACTCAAGGTTGAGCGACCTTTTAAGTCCTGCAAGTGATGGTGTCACATGCAATCCTAGGTGTTCGGTGAGTTTTAACGGCTCTGTAACTGCCCGCCCTGCGTCTGACAGCGAATTCCAGGACGTACAACATTGCCCAGCGCAACGTTTCGGTGGGTTGGACCGTTTTATCGGCGTATTTCGCTGCTGTAGCGGTCCGTTGTCACTGTCCCTCATCTGAAGATTGTTATTTTGATATATGAGCCCAGTTCGAGTGGTTCTCTGCTGTAGCCAACCGGATTCGTGAGTTAAACAGCCCCTGTCACCGCCACTATCACTCACACTACAATGTAGCTCAGATGGCGGATGTGAGTGTACTTTTTTTTCTCACTTTGGTGGGGATGTATTGAAGGTCTCCTAATTACGTTTCTTTTCAGGGAAAGTAGGTTTCTCCTCCCACCGTCGTCTAGCTCTTCCTGACAGAGCATCCTAGCTGCATGCCTGCAAGCTCTCACCCCTTATGGCCCATCTCTACTTGGTCCTTTTACCTTGCAGGGATGCTATATGATGGTCTCACGCTGTCGATTGCGACGTTCTACCTTCTCAAGGTGAGAACTGTTGAAGTGTCTGCGTAAGCCATATTTCATTTTAAACACATGTCATCCCTGACTCTTTGTAGTATTTCGGGGCTTGTGCAGATGTAAGTCGTCTTCCGCGCGGCCGTACTCAGAAGTCTTACTCCAGACTAAGATTGTTATATGATGGCTTGATATACTTCGTCGTACTAACGGGCATGTCCCTTCGCTAGGCCATTGGTTCCTAGCTAACCTATTTTCCTACAGCCGTGAACGTTATGAACATCCTCTTTTATCGAAGCCTCAATCATTTGATTCAATCATCTGGGTATCTCCTTTATTTCTCAAAATCGTCGCTGAGCCTGACCGTGTGGCCCGTAGTGCATCGCTCGGATATGCCATCACATGGATCATGAGCCAACGCGTTATCATTCACTCACGGGGTACGTACTCCGAGTCAACCATGCCAGACCTGGCCTATTGACCCAGTTGTGTACTTAGAAGCTAGAGCGGAACAGATGCCATCCCCATCTGCGGTCCCACCCGCCTTGCGCTTCAACAAGACAAAGTGTGAGCACGGGTCCGACCGAGATCGGACACTAGGGTCGCAAGGCGATTTTGTCAACACGTCGAACAATTGCGATATCCAAGTGCGCGTCGACAAGTCAATAGTCATGGATACCAAGCTGGGAGGCAGGGAGTCATTGGAGAGAGATATCTATGGTTCCGCGAAATCTGCTTGGGACAGAGGATACGCTGTCTAATCTGCGCGTCCAGTTTCGTGTGCTGCTGCAACTTTCTGTGAGGGAGCTAGTGCCTATTTCCTAACTCCACGGGCTTCGAGTCAAATGATTGTTATGCGGCAGGAAAAATTGCTATATTGTGTCTCCACACGTTCTGTATGAAGGCTATTTTCTCTGAATCTCTGATGCGGTGTGTCTGAAACCAATTTATCAGGGAATTTCTGCTCGAGGCCACCGTGTGTCTGTGCAAACCCCAGAGGCTCTACTTGGCCGCAAGTATAACAGGATGAGGATCACTCCCTCTATTGATGTTATAATAGTATTGAGCCCTTGGCAGATGATTGTCAAAATCACAATCGGAGTGAGATGTGGCGTCGAAGAGTCTTTTCGTATCTGACACGGCACGCATATTGTATCATATTACATCGCCGCGGGCCAGGCATGTAGTTCGTCGAACTTCGTCCCGACCCTTCCTGATGGACATATTCATTTTTCAATTTTCAGACGAGCGTCGTACAAAATGGGGCGTGGTTTATAATTGAATTACATCATAGTTGATAACTCTCACTAAGCAACTTGATTGGCTGTTATAATTGTTGTATATAATTTAGCGAGAGTACCTAGTTTCTGGTTTGTTGGAACTCACTCTATCCCCCAAACTGAGGCCGAACTCCGCCAACCATCCTGACGAGCATATTCGGAACAAAAACGGAAGCGAGAGACCTCATTTCAAGTTTGTATTAGCAACAGGGGCAGGGGAACGATGGGAGAGTGCCCAGCTCTTCCGAGTCGGCGGTAGCGGTAGTTCATGTGTGTTCATTCATGTGCTCCTTCGACTGCAAGATGGACACCTTGAAATCATCAGCTTGAACATCTACAGCGCAGGTTACTGTAAGTCGGATCCGTGCCAACCCTTCCTATCCTATCCCCTACTAGGTGCCACACTGGCAAGCTATCCCGCCGCGCCGCCTGTGATGGCCGGTATTCATCTCCGAGTCGTGGGTCCTTTACACGGTACGTGTGGGGTTTATCATTTTGTGACTGCGCCAACCAACGCACTCGGCAATATCGGTACGGTATACCGTGACGTAATCCTCTTATGATGCACCTTTTCCCTTTGATCTTACTGGTCACACGCCTTTACACCGATACGGACTGCACATCTTGTACCAGCCATGTGAGAAGCACAGGGTCATATTGATCGTGTGCCTGAGGCGGAAGGCAACGAAAGGGCCTTCTGGAGAAGTATAACTTAGTTCCACCCAGGCCTTTGATTGGCCGCCGTGACATTTATTAAATAGAGTGTTGTATTTGGCAGCGCGATCCCGAGGAGCCGCATACTAGAGCTTTTCATATGCTTCTTCTACGTGTGGTTGAATGCCAGTGATTCGAACAGGTGACTCGGCCTCCGAGTCGGAGAAGATGTCCTATCCATCACGGAGATACTTAGGCATCCGACCCCGACTAGCAAGTAAAGTATGTTAAAAAATCATGCGCTTATTCGCGGTAGAGCGTTTACACCTAGTAACACTGGCAGTGCACCAAGCCAAGCTTTGTAATGTGTGCCAGTGAGGCCTGAGCTGTCTCAGCTCCTTTTGTCCTCCTTCCGCATCCGAAGAGCAGATAGATCCTTCTGCCACCATGGAGAATGACGACCCAACTAGTACGGTACATGTAATTTGCCTTCCTCATGAATCCTCGCTCCCTTCAGCCGCATGCAGGCTACTAGCTCCACCCTTTACTACCGTGACAGTTCCCATCGGACACCAGTTTACGGCTCACCTCAGCCTCCGCCCACCTTGCCGCGGCCTGCACCCCACATTCTCCGCCCGCCTGGGTTTGTGATGCACAGTTCCTATAGGTTATCTCCTGAGCGCGGCGTGTTTTCCTGACCGTCTCTCTCCGCCACATGCTTATTGCTACTCCGAGTCCGACGCCTTCCGAGTGGCCGAGTGATAGTGCATTTAAACCATCGATACCCCCTCCCTTGGGCATCATTTTTGCGCGCAGGGGTGATGGCTACAATTACGGAAATGATAAGGAGGAAAATACTCACATACACCAATCAACCAAGTACCAAGGCACTAGGCAAGCGGCGACTCACCGAGGTGGAAGAGCCTTGTCACTCGAAGGTTTTGTTGTTGACACTTCCGCGGCAGACCCATTCTTCTATGAGTGTACCAATGTCCGCGGGTGAGGAACCCACGCTGGACGAGAGGAGGATAAGCGACTCTGACACCAGACTCGCCGGTTCACAGAAGCTGACTAGAACAACCGGTCTCTACGCTTACGACGCAGTTGCTGAACACATGCAGCACTTGCTGCAGCAAGTAGCGTTGACGAATAGTGTGCACTGACTGGGCGAGATGACGGTCAGGGTAGGTTCTATATCCTAGACCTGAGGCTTGGGTTATCACTCGCACTGTTACGCTCACTGCGCAATATTTGGGTTGGAATAAGAGTAACTCAACGCTAGCGGACTAGTGCTCGGGGATTTTCGCAGCAGAGCTAATTAGCCTAAGGTGAGAGCCAGAAAAAAACGCGCTGAAAATTGAAATTCCCACTAGTTTGCGGATGTAAGTTGCAAGTTAGTATAAGGAACACTCTATATTCAAATGATTACCAGTGCTAACTTAAGATGGTTGATACCCTGCCAGTGCGTTCCCACCTCAGACTACGAAACTCCTTACCACTTGCACTTGAAACGTCCAGATATAACTTCAATCGTTTCAGCCTTGACGATTCGAGATGCTGGCGAAGAGGCTGCTATCAACCGAGAGCTTGAGGTCATACTAGGTTCACGAGCAAAAGGACTGGTCCTCCCGGAGCGTGGGCCTGGTGTTGTCGCAATTGCAAACGTCCTTGAGAACTTCATACAGAGTTTTCTGAACCCTGCGCTGCCAACATTATGGCCGGAGGATGTTACGAGAGCGGGAGAAGAGTGCGATTGTTATCGACGGGCTGACTGGGTAACCTATCGCAGTTGCTGTTGGAGAGAGGGGTTGCGCCCCCAAGGACTCGTCGATGGGTTCAACCAAGGTTACTTTACGCACATGATCCGCTATATGTACTACTTATCCCGTGACTTCCTCATCATGTGACCTCTGACCTCCTATTTTCCACCGTCCATCCCTGACAGAAAAGTCCTCCAGTACTGGAACACGACTTGGAGAGTTGGTACAAGAGCACGAGTCGGATAAAGAGAGTGGTGATGGGTTGACTTGGCTTGATGGATGACGCGGTGGAGCGACATGTCTTCAATACTGTAAATGTTGGTTCGTATCTTCTCGACCTGCTCGATTCAACACCAACGGCACGAAGACAGCCTGGTAGTCGTCTCAAGGCTCCACTGCCACCATCTTCAGCACCGATGGCTCCAAAAGAAAAGGATTGGAATGATTGGTGATAGGATTGGTGACCATAAATCGCCCTCAGAGCGCGAATTAGCTCAACCCAAATCTCCGTTGATTAGCTCTACTGTCACGGTAGATACATGGGTCAATAATTAGATGACTGTGTCAATTAGAAATCGTGGGAAAATCTCCGGTACTAATTCCAACACGCGGTCTAATCACGCGGTCTAGCATGGACTCCCGTTACCTCAGACCACGATGCAGTTTCGAAAGCCCTGCTCAACAGTCGGTCCTATTGTGTTCTATCCGCTCCGCTCTTCGAGGATCCAATCTCGGCCGAGATTTGCAGCACACTGTGTTCTATGATGCCTCTCCAGAAGCTGAAACAGAGGATGGGGTAGAAGAGTTACAGTGGGACCAGGAACGGGTGGTACTATGCGCAGGAGGTGTCATTCAGAAACAGTGGTCGTTCTCCCACGAGGGACAGCCTGTGCAGTGGGCTTGCAACGGCTGGCTTCAACAAGCCGGCGCCGTTCCCACCTCACGATCCTCGGGTCACTATACGAATGACACTCACTCTGGGCTCTCGCGTGAACACGAACGTGACAATCGTACCCGGGCTATCTTCGGTCCCTTTGAGAGGGCAGCACAAGAGCGCAGGCGAGAGGTCGAACCAGAAACACGAGTACGTGCTACCTTCGTGTTTCTTCGCAGTGTCGGGTGGATATACCTCAGGAATGGTGTCGAGTACACGTTCTCTCTACCCTTCATCGTGCGCAAAGCATGGCCTCTATATCCACACGGTGTAATCATCCAGCGCGTTTTGGAACCAACGGAAGTTCAAGAAGCAGAGCTGACCGGCGACGACACTCTTCCTACTATCTTCTCTCTCATAAGCCCACTGGCCGAAGCTACCGTCGTTGATCACGCCGCTAATATCGTTGGTGGATTTCATTCCGTCCCACTCTCCCTGGTCCATGACGACGACTCTTCCGGTCAAGTTTCCGAGCCTCTTTCAGCCGGCGAAGTCATCATCTGGGTCTCTCACCAAGGTCATGGAGAAGATAGCGACATTCTTGTCACAGTCCACCCCGAGCGGCGGCGGCTAAGCGTCTGGAGGTATGCCTACATGAAGCTCGGAGATATACCCTTTTCCCAGGCACAATCTCGATTTCGCAAGAAGCGGGCGTCCATGGCAGCCGGTGCCCCCGACAACCAACGACAAACCGTTATTGGCAGCGAAGGGTTCACGTGGCGGCCACAACCTCCTTCCGAAGATCATCCTTTGGAAACATTTCCGGTACAATACGGACGCCATCATCCTCCGATGGTTTCCGTGCCAAGCATGTCCTCTATGGCTACAGGCACATCGCGAACCCAGCTATCTCTGCTAGATGAGCAACGGTATCCTCTCCGGCAAGATAGGCTGAGTGTTGACATAAATCGGATGGTTCTTGGTGGTAGAACCGAGCCCGATGTCTCCTTAGGGCTGGCAGACTATACCCGGATGCGCTCTACTCACTGGATCACCAGACTCTACAGTATGGAGTTGGCGGAGAACGAGTGTGTACCCCAAACTTTACTTCTTGCCTGTTAAATTTGATCTCTCGCTTTACGTAGGTCCACTGACTGGCCAAAAATAACTATCTCAACTTTCGATCAGCGCTTCGATGGCCAAGTTGACCGCGCTCTCCTTGGCGTGTGCCGCCCAGCATCTGAAACCGTAACAATACTCTCCGTTACCAAAAGTTCAGATAAAACTTTGCAGGTGACGCCGATCGGAGAACACCCTGCGGTGTCGGTGGCATCCATGCGTATTATGAGATCTAACGTCGAAGATCTTCTCGTTGCAGAGCCCAACGGCGCTTTAACCATACTCACCCACGGATTACGGAAGTATAATGCGTCTACCGTAGGCATAACTGGTGCCATTCCCCATTTTCCCTCGGGTATTCGCCTCTCGCTTTCAACAGGGCCGATGGAGGTGGACGGGTCGAGTACCCCTATGCCATCCAATAGAGTTGTCGGTCTCAGAGACCCAATCCGCTCTGCTGTCACTATTGAACTACTCGATGGTAATACATCTCGAGCCTCAATTGATTTCACCCCCAAGGATCTGCTCACAAAGCAGTGCCTGGAAGTACTAGCAGTTACCCTTCCTGCGGACTGGTCCTTTGGGCTACAAGTAACTTTCACGGACGCATGGAGGTCTCGTCGACTCAGTTGCGACCCTGAAACTGAATTTGAGTGCTTCAAGAGTGCCTTGCTGACGATACTCGAAATTGAACCTTATCCAACGGAACGGACCAGGACCAGCGACCCATGGGAGCGTCTAGCCTGTTCCGCTTCCTTTGGCCGCCTCGAGGACGATCTTGTACTCTCAGGTCTACAGCTTCCACAGCGCTCCTCCCCCAAGTCCGTACCTATACCCAAGCGACCGCATGCCCTCCTCGCTCCTGTTCTTAATGCCTTGCATATGCTAGGCGAGGATCTTCGTCTTATGATCCATCGGCATGATGAAGTCTATCGTCTTGCGGATCTAATATGTCTCATTGCGAATATCATCCGGCCAGAGTGGACGGACTACTGGAAGCGTTTTTGCCCAAACGTGACCCCGGGGTGGGTGCATCGTATGTGTTCTCTGGCTGAAAGAGAAGGGTATTAGGACTAACATGCTCGCAGATTCCTCATTTGTCGATGACCGCCTACCTGTCTGGCCTCCGGATATGACAGCCATGTTTTATGGAAGGATCAACAACCCAGACTGGAGATTACCTTGGTACGATATCCAGAAGCTCTCACCACACTTCAAGCTATCTCCCGGCTATGCGTATGGAAAACTGGAACCGCTCGCATATACGCGTCAACTCACTCCGATTTATCGGTGCCTCGCAGACAAGACGGTAGAAGACAGCCGAAAACGGGCAGAGAATGCTATGCATCTAATGGTCACCCATCGGATCGGCCCAGTGTTTCTCAATGCTTTACCTCTTGGACTCGCAGCACCACTTCGAGAAGCTGCAAGGACATGTCAGCTTGCTCCTGGCCAAGACTGGCCGACAGCTGCGTACGAGTTCGTCGGCCGCAATGACTTGGCAGAAGGTGCAAATGCCATCCCTAGTGAGCTGAATACGAACGGATATCGACCCGTCAAGGAGTTCCTTGTAAGCAACGCCGATAACTACAGAACTTTGAGTTGATGACAGTGTCAGAGCAACCCCCAACGGCCGAGCATACGGTCACTGGTTTACTACGCAGCTTCCGCGGCTGCGGGAGAAGTTGGTGCGAGCTCAGGTGTGGAGTTGAATATCGAGGATTTTACGCGCATCCGATTCGGTCAAGACAAACGACTGGATGAAGTCGCACGGATGCTGCGTTCCTCGGAGGTCCCAATAGTTAGGATGATCGAACGTGCTGAACTCAGGTGCGCTTCTCAGCGAACACCTACTGATAGCAAAGTTCATCCAACGTTTCCCACAGTGAACATGACCAGGCAAAGGAGCAACAGAACCATGTCCTTCGAATCGCAGAAAGGACCCTTGCTCTACCCTTGGGCCGGGCCATGTTCACTTTTGGATCTGTGCCTACCGTAACCCGAGAGGCTTACGCCATCCCGAGAATAGAGTTTTCGATCCACCTCCAGCCACAAAATGTGACTATAGCTCCAGAGCCGAACAAGATCCCTCTAGATAGTCTTAATTGGGGGGACTTCCACAACGGCGTCGCTGCAGCGTTGAGGATTTCACCTTCTTCGACTATTATCGAAAGCTCGTGGATCAAGTTCAATAGGCCTTCTGAATTAACCCCCGAACACGCAGGGTTCTTGTATGGACTCGGGCTGACTGGTCACCTACGGGAAATGTTAACCTGGCACACCTTTGGCTATCTGACACCCAAGCACGACTTGACGTCGATCGGCATATTGCTTGGTCTGTCCGCAGCGAACGTCGGTAGCGGGAACAAACATGTGACTAAGCTACTTGCCGTACACACACCTGCCCTTCTTCCTACACCGACGATAGATCTCAACGTTCCTTTAATAACCCAAGCAGCGGGTTTGGTCGGTCTCGGTCTCTTATACATGGGCTCGAAAAACCGACGGATGGCGGAAGTTTGCCTCAAACAAATTAGCCGCAACGACCTTACCCAGCCGGACCTCAGCAACGACCACCGCGAAGCTTATGCCATGGCCGCGGCGCTCGCCTTTGGAATGGTCACTTTGGGGGAGGGCTCCGTCGTGCCAGTACCCGCGGATGAAGCGTTGGTCTCAGAACTCCGAATTCTCATTCACGGGGAAGCCCCCTCTCATATGCGTAGCCGACGTACGCGAGCAGCCTTTGACATCAACCTTACCTCGCCTGCGGCCACGATAGCTCTCGGACTCATGTATCTCAGAACCGAGAGTCAAGAAGTCGCTGATATACTCACCATCCCAGATACCATCATGGCCCTAAACCGCATCCCGCCCAGCTTGTTGTTATTACGTATGTTGTCTCGAAACCTCATCCTCTGGAATCGTATCACAGCTACTCGGGAGTGGATCGATGCGCAACTTCCACCCTATATCGTCAAAGCTCTGGATGAACGAGGGCAAGAGAAGACAATCGACGATGCCATCGACCTTGCCTTTTATAACATCATTGCGGGATGCTGCTTCGCCATAGCGCTCAAGTATGCGGGCACTGCCCGGGAAGAACCGTACTTGCTGCTTATTAACTATTACGATACGTTTAGCCGTATGGCGTACACGAACGGTAGGTTGGCATAGCGTAGTCAGTCGCGGTGTCGTTGACAAGGGCTATCATCCAGGGCCGGCCTATGACCATAAGATCAAACGACATGCGATCCGTGACGGATTGAATCTCATATCCATCTCTTTAAATATCGTGATGGCAGGTACGGGGGAAATCAATTGCCTTCGAAGGCTCCGATACTCGTACGGCATGTACAACCAGGCAATGCGTTATGGAACGCACATGGCTACCCACATGTCCCTCGGCCTTCTGTTCCTGGGCGGAGGCAGATACACCCTAGGGTGCTCAAATGCGGCCATCGCATGCTTGGTTGCCGCATTTTTCCCCCGGTTTGCACCTGTGTCCTCCGATAATAAACCATACCTACAAGCCCTGCGGCATTTGTGGGTGCTGGCCGTCGAACCGAGATGTCTCATTGCCCGAGATGTTGATACGAAAGAAATTGTTTACCTTCCTGTCAAGATAAAGGTCAAGGAAGGCCCTGACGTTGAAATGGCTCAGCTGATCTCTCCCACTCTTATCCCCGACTTTGACAAGGTTCTCTCTATCCGTGTCGACACACCCAGGTACTGGCCATTCTACCTCGACCTGGCGAATGTCCGGCGGCACAAGGACTCGCTTCTTCGCAGCCAAACGATCTACGTTAAGCGCCGAACGGCATTCTTGAGCTATCTAGAAGACCCCAAGGGCAGCCGAAGCCTTCTCGTACGCTCGGGGTCATCCTCTGGCGACGCTGCTACACTCGATTTCCCGCGGCTCACAGACACGAAAGCGCATCCTGCTGGTGACCTCAGTCAATTCATCTCTTCCTTTTCCATCGACCCGTTCTTCCTGGCGTTTGCCGATCACTTTTGCCGGGATGGTTTCGAGACAGACTCGGAGCATCTGTTCAATGCATACTGTCGTGCAAGCCTGCTTGATAGTATACTACAAGATAAGCCTCAAACGCTTCAGTCCCACCTCCTCTTGTATCGATATCGCGTCATGAAGCCATCTTCGCGCTACTTCCACCTTCAGCTTCAAGACCTGCGTTTTTCCGCCGACTTTTACAGCAAGGTCTACGACAGGCGATTCAGCGGAAGAAGCGAAAATAACCCCCGCCCACCGCTGATTCGAGATGGCACGTTATCCGGCACGTTATATGCGCTGGACCAGCAATTGGAGGCGGTGCGGACGGACCCCGCGTTCCTGACTGCCCTCGCGGCGTACGCGCGCGGCGAGTCGATCCCTACGTCCGTGGTGGACGTTGTCGGCGCGAGTGCAATCGCGTGGTACCTGCTGCGGAACAACGTGCCCGTTTCCACACTTCTTGGGGTGCTGCAAGGCCTGGCACAGCGGGCGCACGCAGCGTGCATCGGGCTGCCACCGCCGGAGGGTTCGGGTGGCGACGCCGCGGCACTCGAACGTGGCGTGCGGGAGGTGCTTCACGCGACAGGCACCCAAATGACGACGACGTTGGGCTCTGGGTGGGCGATGCGTTCTCTGGACGAAATTTTGCACGTATGGCGTTCAGCGTCCGTTGCGAGTGGGAGTGGGCAGCACGGATCCGAATCGATAGCAGACAGCCAGGGGTTAATGGACACTCGCCACTGAGGGCTCGGTCATATTCTCTGTTATTTCAATACATTATTTGTAGTCTTCCCAACGCTGTGTACCGACGTCCTTGTTTCCTTTTTGTATTCAAGGTATAATCACACAAGTTTCAGAAACGGATCCAAG
>QLOS01002632.1:0-12193 GCA_003313725.1 Russula sp. MG48 | reverse complement strand
CAGGGTAGAGGGTAAGGGTACAGGGCAATGAAAAAGTACAGGTAAGCGGTCCAAATCATAACATCACCCCTTTCTTAAGGGGAAAGTTCCACTTTCCTAGTCAGTAAGGTACGCATCGTCGTCTCCAGTCTCATAAGAGCAGTGGGGGTCGACTGTGCAGTCGTGGTCGTCCCAGGAGGGACCACTGCGATCCACGGGGCAGTCATAGTATCGATGGTTGCGAGGGACAATGCAGGGGCGAAGGGAGGAACAGTCTCGGTGAGGATTGGTGCATTCAGGACCTCTGTGGCCCCAGGAGTGACAGTAGGAACAGTACTTGTTCTTGTAGCAATTCCTGGTGAAGTGGCCGATCTTGCCACATGTCTCACAACGTGCCCTGGCATCTTCATTCCTTGGGCATTCGAGACGCGTGTGGCCTGGCATGCCACACATGTTACAGAGGGCAGGGGGAGGGGTAGGAGGTCGTTGAGGTGGTTTCTTGCCCTTGCCCCTCTTGCGGTCGGAACGAGCTGAGTTATAGGCCTTCTTCTTTCTTCCACCATCGCGTGCCCCAGAGGGGCGAACTGTGGAAGGGGTCGAGGCTGAGGACTGGTTACTGGAGGTGTGGGTGGTTGGTTTGTCATGTAGGGCAGGGAATTCATGGCGTGTGGAGGTGCCAGAGATAGAGAGACCAAAGGCGGTCGCTCTGTAGTGGAGGTGAGGAGGGACTTGGAGGGGTAGATGTGGTTCGAGCTTCTCCCAAGCTCGGTGTTGTTCCAGGCGCACAACACAGCTATCTCGCCTCTGGAGGGCTGTGGTGAGGCGCGTCTGGTATTTCTGGACTAGTAGGGCATTGGTGCCCATAGCCACACAGGCCCATCTGTATTGTTCAATTTCTGCGCGCATGGGAAGGTCTCCAAGGTCCCTAAGGGCCTTGTCGACGCTGGATTCTTGAGGGGAGGTGAATAGGAGTGACTCGCGTTGTTCTGGGGTAAGGGAAAGGCTAAAGAGGTTGAATGGACTGTAAGGGAGGCGGAGGGGCTCTCCATAGACTGGAAGGTTGGGACCCATCGTGCCCAACACCTTTGGGTCTGTGCCTCCTTCATAGGAGATATATCGTGCTGGTTGGAGTTGGGTGGAGTCTTCTTCAGTAGGAATCTCATAGTAGACGTAGTCTGTTGTGTCTGGGCTATTCTCCCAGAAGCCTGGGAGCTGGGGATCGGTGGATTCGTCGGGAGAGTCAGGGGGGGATGGAGAGGAGGATGGCAAGGACTTTAGAGTGGAGGTGAGGGAAGGGACAGGGGATATGGCTGAGATGGAAGAGGTGTCGATGATAGGGGAGCTGGGCATCATGCGCTCCAATCGTTCTGGTTGCCCAATGATGGAGGGGAAGTCTGGGAGTGAGACGAAGCATTGGAAGCATTCGTAGTAAGGCCCCTCTTGTACAATTGGGCCATAGTACATCTTCTCCTCCATCTGGGCGAAGCTGAGGATCTTGGTAGTGACTGAGGGGACGCTCTCAAGGGCAGTCCTGAGGCCTTGGCTGACATAGCCAGCCAGCCTCTCTGCAGCACGAGCCGCAGCTCGCCTGGCGATGTACCACCAGGCGGATCGTTCTACTGAATAGTTAGTGAAGACATCTGAAGGTATCGTAGGTGCGGAAGCGTCTAATTGTAGGTAGGCCCTTGAGAAGGCATGGGTCTGTTGGGCATCCAAATGGCGAATCATGTATCGAGTAATGGAAGTGGAGATGACATGGGGGAACTCTGGGTCAGTAATCACAGTGAAGGGGAGCTTTGGGACGTATAGTACACGGTCCTCAGTAGCAAAAGGTGCAGGAGTCAAAGGGCGAGATGGAGGAGGGGCAGAAAGGCGGGGAATTTCATTGATGGGTTCAGGTGTAGGGGTGCGGATCGCTGGTGCTTTCTGGGAAGTCATGTAGGTCGGTCTGAGGAGTGCTTTGCGACAAAGTCTGTTAGGGATAGGAAAGTAGGGGTGCTTGAGGGATCGGTTCTTAGCCATACTGTTTCTTGAGGTGTGTAGGGGTCTATTTATACGCGAGAGGGTGCTGGGGCTTCAGGGTGTTGTTGGTGAAAGGAGGAGATGAGGTCAGGAGCGTGCAGGTCGTGTTTAGAGACCCACTGATTGTCCGCATCAGGGTATCCCTTCCATTTGACTAGGTATCGAAGGGCACGCCCCCTTCCGTATCTCCTTGAGTCGAGGATATGTTCCACCTCATACTGCTCTTCTCCTTCGATCAGGTCAGGTGGTGGTCGTTCGAAATTGGGGCCGTGGGAGGCCGTCTCTCTATAAGGGGTAAGGAGGGAGACATGGAATGCATTCCATATCTTCCAGGAGGAGGGGAGGCTGAGGCGATAGGTAACATCGGATAAGGCTTCTGTGATAGTGAAGGGTCCATGGCGTTTAGGGGCTAGCTTGGCTGTTGGGTGTGTGGTCCTGATGTTCGTACCCTCAAGCCATACCTGATCACCTGGCCGATAAGGTGTGAACTTTGGTGGCACTCATGCCATGAGGTTTTGTGCATTAAGCACATGTGCTTGCGCCTCCTTCCTCAATTGGGTTAGGAGCGTGATTCTCTGCTCCACAGCTGGATTAGGGGTTGGTTTCGGGGTCCACTGGGCCTGGGGTAAGTGGCCCATCAGAAGTTCGAATGGAGACTTCCTTGTGGTCGCATTTGGCCATGAGTTAAGTGCGAATTGGGCATAGGGTAACCAGTCTGCCCAATCGTTCTGTCTGGACGTGCACCAGAAGCGTAGGTACTGCTCCAGACGTTGGTTAGTGCGTTCTGACTGCCCGTCTGTCTGTGGATGATAAGCAGAGCTTATGTTCTGTTTGATATCGAACTGTTTGCACAGTTCTCGAGTGAAAGAGGAGGTGAATCGAGGGCCTCTGTCAGAGATGATCTTTTTGGGGATTCCATAGTGACAGAAGACGTGATCTAGATAGAGTTTGGCCACTCCTGGGCCGTCGATCTCTTCCTTGCATGGAATGAATATGGAAGCCTTGGTGCAATTGTGATCTGTGATGGTGAGGATTGTGTTGAAGCCTCGCAATTCCGGGAGCTTCGTGATAAAGTCCATTGCCACAGTCTCAAATGGCAAGGCTTGGTCTTTAGGGGTGATGGGGAGTAAGGGGGGACGTGTCCTGTGTGTGTTTACTTTGTTTGCCTGGCATTGTGCACATCCCTTCACATAGTCTGTTACGAACTGCTTCATGTTTGGCCACCAGTAGACACGAGAGGCAAGTGCAAACGTGTTTGAAATTCCAGGGTGACCCGCAGTAGGCGTGTCATGGTAGAAGTGTACCACCCCTTTCTTAAGGTCATTGTCCCCAATGACCACTAATGCGTCTCCTTTCCACCAGAGGTTCTGAACCTTCGTGAGATTGTGGGCAGTTATGAGTGGTTCAAGGAGGTGGGAGTGTGTGTGCTGCGAAGCTCGGATCTGATTATTTAGGGCGCTGGTGGGTGTGTCTGTGATGGCTGTGCGGACGAATAGGGAGGCTGGCAGGACAGTTACGTCCATATTATCTCCTTCTCCCTTGTCATAGTCAGGGCGTTGGGATAGGGCATCAGCCACCTTGTTCTCTGCTCCAGGGCGATGTTTCAGAGCTAGGTCAAACTCTTCCAGCTCCTGTACATAACGCCCAAGGCGTCAGTTGATCTTGTGGGAGTCTTGGAAGTATAGGAGGTTCGCATGGTCGGTGTGTACGATGACCTTGTGCTTGGCTCCTGCTAGGTAATGTCTCCAGTGACGGAGTGCCCTCATGACTGCTAGAAGTTCCTTATCGAAGATATTGTAGCCCCTTTCTGCTTGGTTTAAAGTTTGCGAGATAAAGGCCACTGGTTGTGGTTTTCCCCTTGTGTCCTTTTGAAACAGGGCTGCTCCTGTGGCGAAATTAGACGCGTCTACCTCCACTTCAAATGGGGCTTCAAAGTCAGGTTGTCTGAGGGCTGGGCCTGAAGTGGCGAGGTCTTTTAGGGCCTCAAAGGCTATCTGACATTCCTCCGTCCAGTTCCAGGGTTCCCCTTTCTTTGTGAGAGTATGAAGTGGTCATGCTTTGTGCGCAAAGCCTTTCAGGAACGGACGAAGCCAACCAATGAGGCCTAGGAAGACACAGAGTTCGTGCACATTTTTAGGGGGAGGCCAAGTGCGGACTGCCTCTACTTTTGCAGGGTCCATGAGAACCTTTCCATCTCCGATGATGAGTCCAAGATAGGCCACCTGGGTCTGTTCAAAGGTGCACTTTTCCGGTTTTAGGTATAGGTCATTTGCCATGAGCCGTTCCAATACTTGGTGCATGTTACGATCTCCCTTGCGGACTGCGGACCGTTTCTCCTTACGATTATGTCGCTATGCTTACCTCTGCCCCTCTGTGACTCGTGCTGATTCCAGACTGCTTACTGTACGATATGACGCCTGTGGAGCGTGCGTGACTCATGTGGAGCGATGTGGCCATCGCTCCACTACTATACTTAGCTCCGGATCTTGGACTGACTCACTACCATCGTTGTGACTCGGGTAGTAGTTAGCACGTGCCCCTTTGTAGCTCCCTATATAAGGAGCCCCCTTTGCGCCAGTCAAGCCTTAAGCTTGACTTAGTTTCTTAATCGAGACCTGACCTTGCTTCGACTCTTGAGCCCGCCGCTCTAAGACGCTCCCATCGCCTCTTCGCCTCGCCTCTGCCTTAGTGCTCACTCCGCACTATCTTGCTTACTCTCACGCCCCTCTAAGTCGGCTGCAACGACTTAGCTTTGAACCTTGAAGTCACAAGCGCTCATGACTTAGCCGTTCTACTCTGAAGAGTCTGCTTACTCCAACGTCATCGGGACCACTGAAAGCGTCTCGCTTAGGACCACGTGCTCGTTGCCCTCGCACGTGCTCACTCTTGCCTCACGCCTAGTTGCACAAGTCGTGCTCACGGCCCCTCGAGCCGTAACAGTGCACTATCTTTCAGTGCAGGGGGAGATCATTGGTAGTGGCAATCAGGATGTCGTCGAGGTAGCATAGCACCATGCCTGTGGCAATGAGGTCTCTGAGGACCTCATTTATGAACTTCTGGAACGTTGCTGGTGCATTGCATAGCCCAAAGGGCATCACATTCGGTTCCCAGTGTCCTGGGGGCTTAGTTCGCGTAGCAGGGGTCTTGAATGCGGCCTTCCACTGATCTCCCTCTCTAATGCGGATGTTGTTATAGCCTGCCCTTACATCCAGGGCTGTGAAGAGCCAGGCTCCTGCTAGGCAATGGGTCATGTCCTCTAAGTTTGGAATGGGGTATCGGTCTGGGATGGTATAGGTGTTAAGGCGACGGAAATCTTGTACCGGGCAGAAAGAGCCATCCTTTTTGGCTACAAAGAAGATCTGACATGCATAGGGAGAGTCGGAAGGGGATATGTATCCCTTATCGACCTGGTCATCCACATAATCATCCACTGCATCTTGTTCCTTCAGGGTGAGGGGGTAGGTTCGACAGTCGAGTGTTTTTGGTGCATCCTTGGTAAGGTTTATTGCATGGTCACAGGAGCGAGATGGGGGGAAGCGTCGGGCCTCTTCTTCACTAAATATTTTCTGGTGTCTGTGGTATGCGTCGGGAACCAGTTGTTGCCAAGTCTTCTTCTCCCTTTTGGCTGCTTCCTTCACCGCTATTTTGGTGGCGATGGTGGTCTTTCGGATGAACTCAGGGGGAATGACACAGGCGAAGATCTGTTCGCCCTTTTGAAGGGGGTAGGCTGTGCATCTTCCAGCTTTCTTGGTAGCTGACAGAGGCCTCTGTGCTGCTGCTTTCTCCGTTATGATGTGAATGGGGAGTCCTTCCATCGTCCCCTTTGTCCAGTTTACTGCTGGGTTGAATGCTTCGAACCAGGGGAAGCCAAGGATCATTCTATCTTCCCCTAGGTTCGTGATATAGAAGCGCATGAGCTCTTCCTTCCCTTGAAGGCGGACCAAGAGGTCTGAGTAATGGGTGATTCGTCCAGCCTTGTTAGGGGTCCCATCTACGTTCTTGATTGGTTTGGGCTGTTCCAATCGCTTGAGAGGGAAGCGCATTCTCAGTGTGGTCTTCCTGTCCAGGCAATTTGAGGTAGCTCCAGAGTCAATAAGGATTCTGTCTTCGGCCATCGAGTGTGCGGATCATAAAATAACTGGGATTGCCATAGATCTCTGTCGTGATACAAATACAGTGTCCACTCGAAGTGCTCGTACCCAGGCCGACGGGGTAGAGCGTCCTAAAAACCCTTCTGGGCGAATGCTTTCTCCAAGAACTCCTCCTTCTCTTCGGCAGTCATAGTGTTAATTGAGTCGATAACTTTGTTGACTCCTAGCCTTGTCTCCTGCTTCGGTTCCTCTTCCTCAGCAGTTCTGATGTATGCAGGGGGTCCGGGGGACGATTGGGAGTGGTTGGTTCCTCTAGTGGGTGCAGAGGTGGATCCAATGCGAGAGGGGCAGCCCTTGGACATGTGTCCCCTGCCTTCGCATCGGAAGCACTTGCCTTCCCTCATGAGCCGTTGCTTTTCGTCGTCTGTTAGGGTCCTGCCAATGCGATCAACATCCATGGGGACTACTGCATTGTTTCGGTTCTGGTGTTGTGGTGTGAATGGTTTGGGCTTCATCCCAAAGGTGCGACGCCACTCTCCTTCTGGCTTCCCAAAGCGAGAGCGTCCTGAGTTCTTGCTCTTCCAGGCTGGGTATAGGATTTTGAGGCGGAGCCAGATGTCATGTTCCTGATGCGCAGCTGCCACCCATTCGTCCCAGGACTGGGGGTTCTGTTTCTTTATGATTTCTTTTCCCAATTCATCGGGAAGTCCAGCCCTTAGGATCTCCAGGGTCCCTTCTTCATTAAGTCCATAACTGGCCTTTGCTGCCAGTGTGCGGAACTTAGCGAGATAGGAATCGAGATCCCTTCCTTCCATTCTGAGGCTCCTCAGTGCAGCAATCGCATTTTGCTTCTCTGCTGAGTCTTGGAAGTGCTGGTTGAATTCAGTGACATAGTGGAGCCAGTAGTCATTGCTGGTGGAGGGGAGTTGGACGTGGTTCGTGTTTGGATCATCTGGGGCACTCTGTGTTTCGATCCAGATGTGCATAAGGTCGACCCAGTCTTCGACTAATTCTCCTCTGATGAAGCTGAGTGCGAGGAGAGTCTTTCTCATGGGATTAGCCATGATTTCTGTTCCTTCATTTAGTCCGGCATAGATATTGAACTCTCTGACAAAGGTCTTGGCCTTGGTGCAATCCCCTGTGAAGACAGCTGGGGGATTGCCAATTGGTCTGCCTCCTCCACCTTGTGCAGGGGCTGGGGCAGCTGGTGTGGCCTGTTGGGCCACCTGCTGGTGCTGTTGTTGTTGCTGGGGGCCAATATTTGCCATGATAGATGGGAGGGGGTGTAATGTGGCAGGGGGTTGTTCAATGGGATGAGAGGGGACAAGGAGTGTGATGGGGGACTGTTCTTCTGGTGGGATAGGTTCTCCTACAATGCCTAGGAGTGTAGGGGGTTCACTGGGAGGGGATTGGAATGATCCTGAAGTGTCTGTGTCAAGTTCTTGTCGTGGATCTCCTGGTTGGAGGTGTCCTAGGCCTACAGCCTGTTCCTGTTCTCTTGTGAGGGCAAGTGGTTCTGATGTGTATGTGTTTCCGTCAATGAAGAATAGGGGGAACCACCTATTCTCTTCTTGGTCGAATTCTACTGCACCTCTTCTTCCGTTGAAGTATCTGACCCAATAGCCTGCTCCTAGGCGGTCCTCTCTCCAATATGCTGATCCTCTAACGTGAGGGAGAAGATTGTCTTCTTCTCTTCTGTCGTAGATGAAATAATCATCAGGCCAATCAGGAGGGGGATCCTGGAGGTCTCGACAAGTAAATCCTTCTTCTAGGTCCGGGTCTTCTTCCTCTCGAGCTGAGTAGGAAGCCACTGTGGTTGGAGGAGACTCGACTTAATGTTAGGCTCAAGCATGGCCTACAGCACGACGTGTGCGTCTGGTGGTGTCTTGGCTTGGTCTAGCCCAAGCCTAGGCTTCTGAGAGACTCTGGAGGGCCTGGAACACGCAGGCGAAGTGTGGTTCACAAGTGCACGAGTGCAGGCAATGCACGAGTGTGAGAGGACAGTCTTTCTGGTCTGGGCAGTTACTTGGTCGAGTTAACCAGTACCTGCTGAGCCCAGAGAGAAGAGGGACAACTTGTCAAGGCGACGGAGTAGTTAGAACAAAGAGTCCTATCACTCCCACGCCTAGAGAAGCAGTGAAGGCTCGAGGTCGCACTAGGGAAGTCCCTGGGAGGAACTCGAGCTTCAGAACGGGTAGAACTAGCTTGATTGCTCAAGAAGTCGAGTCTGAGGTACATAGAGGCAAGGCGACACACTATAAGTACTTAGCAGGGTCAAGGGTAGGTAAGAGTGCGTCATAGTAAGTAATGAGGTCACTGGTATGGGCACAGGGTAGGGTAGAGGGGACGCGTCATGGTACAGGGTACAGGGCACCACAGCAAGTGGTCAGTAAGCATAGAGCTGCCCAGAGGCGGCAGGGTAGAGGGTAAGGGTACAGGGCAATGAAAAAGTACAGGTAAGCGGTCCAAATCATAACAGTAGGCTTCCTCTGCTGGATGTGGCAATGATCGTGGCAAGCGTTGTCTCTGACTCTGATTCTGGTGTAGGGGAAAGTGATGCTGACAATGCTGCTTGGCGCGCGTGGCTGGTAGAGGTGCGCAACGAGTCTGGCACCAATTCTGGACTCCTGGCGGCTGCTGACAATGCTGTTGGAGACGTGCACGAAGGACCCGGCACACAAAGTCCAACTGGAAATTCCTGTGTCCTGGCTGGTTGTGCTCTCGAGTTTGTGAGGGTGGAAATGAGGCGTGTGTGTCCCTCCCTTTTGTGTATTACCCCCCTCTCAGGTCTCGCATCACCCCAATGCATCTTGGTTCTTTGATGGAACTCTCTGACAAGGTCTGGAGCGTGCACTCCTGTAGCTGGTTCCCATGTGTTGTCCATGTGTGGGTAGTTCTTCCATTTGATTAGGAACTGGTGTTTGCACTTTCTGCCCCAGTGGCGCTCCCCCATAATGCGTTCTACTTCCCATTCTGGTGCGCCTTCGATGATATCTGGTGGGGGACGGGTGTAATTGGGCCCATGGGCATCTGTTTCTTGGTAAGGCATCAGGAGATCCACATGAAACACATTATGAATTGTCCATGATGGTGGCAATTGTAGTTGGTAAGCCACAGGTGAGATGACAGATGTGATTTTGAATGGTCCAAAGCGTTTGGGCACTAGCTTACTAGAGGGATAATAGGTTTTGATGTGGCATCCTTCTAGCCAGACCCTTTGCCCCTTTTGGAAGCGAGGTACTGTTGTCTTAGGTGGCGTACTCAGGAGCCTTTGTGCGCGTTTCCTGGCATCTAGAATATGTGTGAGGCGGTCCTGTACTGCTGGTGGGTGCATAGGGTCGTTGTCAATCATGCATTGAGGTTGATAGCCAAAGAGGAGTTCGTGCGCGGTGAGTTTTGTGCGATCATGTGGCCAAGAGTTGTATACAAACTCTGCCATGGGGAGGTAGTATGCCCACTGGTCCTGTTGGTCTGGAACCCAGAGGCGTAGGTACTGTTCCACCTGTTGATTGGTGCATTCACTCTGTCCATCTGTCCTGGGGTGAAAGGCGGTGCTGATGTTCTGTTTGGCATGTATGCTCTGGGCTAGTGCACACACAAAGTGTGATGTGAATCTGGGGTCGCGATCTGAGATAATTCGTCTGGGGAGTCCAAACCATGGGAGAATGTGGCGGAAATATAGTGCAGCCACTCCCTCTCCTGTGATGGTGGTCGAGCATGGCAGGAATTGTGCAGCTTTGGAGCAGCCTTGGTCGATGATGGTGAGAATTGCGTTGTGTCCCGCTGAGGGGGGGAGGTCTGTGATCAGGTCCATGGAAATGCTTTGGAAGGGGCCTTCTTCTGCTGGGACATCGATTGGGAAGAGGGCTGCCTTTGGCTGTGTGGTGCGTGCTTTGGTTTCTTGGCATTTGGCGCATCCTTGCACATATTCCTTTGTGAATCGTTCGAGCTCCTTCCCTCCTTCATAGTGTCTTTGCAGGAGCGCGATAGTGTTCTTGACACCTGGGTGTCCTGCGAGGGGGTGGTCATGATATTGTTGGAGGATTTCCCTTCGCCCAGCCAAGTCTTGTGGGAAGGCAGCGAATCGCAGGGTCGCGACGCGTTCTGGTGGGAATAGGGTGATATTTTTATTGTCGTGCTCTCCTTTCTCTCCTGGGGGGCGTGATAGGAAGTCTGCAGGGATATGTTGTTTGCCTGGGACATGTACCAGCTGGTAATCGTACTCCTGGAGTTCTGGTGACCACCTGGCCTGGCGGTGATTGAGGTTCTGGGGCCGCAGGAAGTATTGTAAATTACGGTGGTCCGTGCGTATGATGACCTTGTGCATGCTCCCTGCTAGGTAGGCCCTCCATGTGCGTAGTGCATCCAGGACTGCAAAGGCCTCTCGATCTGCGACATCCCAGTTGCACTGGGTGGCATCGAAGGTCTTAGAGTGGAATGCGATTGGGTGCAGGTGCCCCTGTTCATCCTGTTGTTGCAGAACTGCTCCCAGGGCATGTTGTGATGCATCTGTGTCGACGTAGAATGTTTTGGCGAAGTCTGGTTGTCTGAGGACTGGTGCTGAGGCCACCCACTCTTTTAGTTCATCAAAGGCAGCTTGTCGTGCAGTCGTCCATTCCCACTGGACATCCTTGTGTGTGAGCTCATTCATGGGGCATGCAATTTCGCTGAACTTGGGGATCCAGCGTCGATAGAAGAGGCAGAATCCTATAAACGCACGGACATCTCGGACATTCCTTGGAGTGGGCCATGTCAGGATTGCTTTAACTTTGATGGGGTCCATCCTAAGATGATCCTTCTCCAGGATGATGCCCAGATATTCCACCACTGTGGACTCAAACAGGCATTTCTCTGGGTGTAGGTAGAGGTCATGCGTGAGGAGTATCTCTAGTACCTGGGCGGTGATGCGGTGATGAAGGGGATAGTCCAGAGGTGTGTGCACCAGGATATCGTCCATGTAGACTGTAACGTAGCCGCCATCAATGAGCTCCTTGAAAATCTGATTCATCATGGTCTGGAAGGTTGCCGGAGAGTTGGTGAGGCTGAAGAACATGACCATTGGTTTGAATAGTCCCAAGTTTGTCTTGAAGGCTGCCTTCCATTGGTCTCCTTCACATATGCGAATGTTGTTATAGCCCCATCTGATGTCCATCTTTGTGAATAGTGCATGTCCCCTCACCTGGTCGATTAATTCTGGGATCAGTGGCAGTGGGTAGCGATTGCGAATGGTAACAGCGTTTAATTTTCGATAGTCGATGACCAGGCGTAGTGTCACGGTTACGAGGGACCATGGCTCTAAGTGAGCGCGTTTCGGGTGCCATGTGATCGTGCGAGCAACTTCCTTACGAGGAAGGTGACACTTAGATAAGCGACGCGCGACCACAAAGTCCTACGGCGTGGCTGCAAGTGTTGTAGCATGCTTCGCTTAGCTTCGAGTGGCTTACTTAAGCCGGAGCGGTGGTTTACAAGCCGAGAGGAGAGCCCACACGAATTAGGAAGGAGGCTTATGTCAGACAACTCATATTGTGGACGAAGTTGAGACTGGGGAGTCTCAACTTATGTGCTACTTGTTACTTATATACCCTGACTAGTAGGAGTCAGGGTGAGTCACCTATACTATGAGTCCCTCTGAGTCGCTTAAGAGTCATGCATGCCACACCGAGTTGCACACATCTGTGCATGAGTCGCTAAGAGTCAGGGAGACCCGTCACATGATCTAAATCATGTGACGGTTCGCGTGAGGACGGAAAACCGAGATGGAGAACGCAGGGCCACAAATCGTAACACCACCCCCTCTTCTAGGCGGGTGTGCCATCAAACGCCAGTCCAGTCCGTAGGTATACAGCAGCGCATCATAAGATTCATAAAAGTCTTCAAAGTGGGATAAGAAACGAATCCCAGTCCAACTCCTCGCCATAGATCTCGCGCGCCCGATCCAGATCCACCACGCTGCCCTCCTCTGTGTACCCGAAGTCTAGGGTCTTGTTTATTCCTGAGGCGGGACAGGTAGCACCGATGAAGCGGTGTCCAACATGGACACCGCAGCGATCTGGCTCGCACCGATCGTGAGGGGTGTTGCTGTTACACTCCCGCTTTGCTGT
>QLOS01002631.1:0-12507 GCA_003313725.1 Russula sp. MG48 | reverse complement strand
GAGCTGCGCATTGAAACGTGTTGTTTACTATAAGACCTCTTTTGGCCGATGTAAGCGACAGTTGAAAGGATATTTAATGTATCGCATAATTTATTATCGACTGTAGGGAGAGGCGCCCTTGGAGTGCTTATGGCAAACTTCTCAGCTGACATCAGACTTTCACAAATCACAAAGCCACTAATTACTTGTCAGAGTTCAGGAAGGATTCATACTCAAGTGCGTGCGGAAGATTCTTGAGTTGAAAGTGCTTGGACAACCCTGAAAGCTGAACAGCCATGTGGATCTGCAAGTTCTACTGGTGGGACGAGATGGTGTCCCGTCCCGCAATGGACCCAAAGTCGTCTGCTGAAATTGAAAGAGCTGGCCTGAAATGGCGCAATTTCCGTGCGACAGGGGGCAGACAGACTAACCAAGATGTGTCCTCAATTCTAGTGAAACCATACGTACAGCACGGACCGAATTACCGTAATGAAACCCCTGACTGATTATCCAGGCGCGTTGATAGATAGGCAGCAGTACGGCACCGGAACTGAAACTCTATCTATCATGGTTCTCACGGGTTTTCCAAAATTAATGAATGGTACGGGGACTTGAGAAAGGCAGTCTCCTCAAGGTCGTACGGGCGGCTTCCTGGGACAACTAACTTGAAAAAGAGCTGATAACTATATCCGTCTGGTGCGTGACTAATCGAGGGAGATCCGCAGAGTGGTTCATTAATTCCAGGAGTGAGCTATGTGGACTTTTATTCTGGTTCATGTGAATAGAGAGAGAGGAGGCGGATAATAATGCTGTTCTGCCGAGGTTTGAGGACCATGCTAGGTAGTGGCCGTTGACCGTCCCAAGGCCGTTCAACTTGAAGGCCCTGAGCCCGTTCGAAGGTCCGATGGATAAGCAACCTCCCCATCCTCAACCCATTTGAGTTGTGAGTACGCTTACTCATTTGCAACACGTCGCTCCTCAGAGGTTATTGGTAGAGGTAAACCGTGACTAACCAGGACTTTACTGCCTTGCTCTTCACGGTGTGAAGAGTCTCAGATGATCTCTCCATCCGGCGACTCTGCTTATCTGTTAATGAATCCTATTCTATGCGGCGTCCCCCAAACAAGGATAGGGCTAGCAGACAGCAACATATATTAGGCCCGAAATTTCGTCGAGAGCTCCTCGCCTTCGGTGATTCCTTTGTCAGATGCAGCCAGCACCTACCCCACCTCAATCCTATAGACGGGATAATTTCCCTTACATATCGGGATGTCCACAGGGGTTATCTCCCACCAGAACTGTGAGGGTTCCCGCTTTACTGTCGATGCTGGGATACTCACTGTGTGTTTGTGCAGCCAAACACCCGGGCCATACCTCCGAGTCCTAGCTTTCAAGTTAGCCAGCCCATGGTGCCACTCTATGATGCACAATCTCATACCGTATGTATCGGAGACTTTTCCGACATTACCCATATCTAACGATTTGAAACAACTACCTCAGGGCACTTTCATGGACCCAACCTCGGTACCTCCTGGAGCCAGACATTGCAATGGCCCATACTATGCGGGGAGCTTGACCTTGGGTCATGGACTCAACTATAATACCACGGCTAACTTGAATTATTTGGGGACCGGATCCGAGTCCCCTCCACTTTACCGTGACCAATACACGATGGTCAGCATGCTCTCGTAACTCTAGGAACGATTCTCTGCTCATCCTTGACATCATAAAGCCGAGTGTCCTGCATGACTACTTCGGACAAGGCGCGTCCAACGACGCTGGACACACATTCGCAGCCGAGCCATTCCCAAGCTACCCAATGAACCTTCCACATTTCCTCCCTAGGGCATACACGACACCGAACAATGAAAGTGCCTCTCCCGTATGGCGACTATTCAATTGCTGGGTTGGCTATGAGGAGCAGGATGAGCTTCACCTGACTATAGTCTTCAAAAGAATTCCCCGCGCATGAACCCCTGTTTGGCCCCCTTCACTAGGACAGAATCATTACATGTACCATGTGTGCATAGACGTAGTTCGCTTCTGTAATTGGAACGACTGTTTTCCATTGCGAAAGTGACCCTTATCTCCTTAATATGGCCGGATGCTGGTCCCAACTTGAGCTGTGACTTGACCTGACCTCTACTGACCTCTACTAAGTTAGTAGGGGTTGGCACTAACTACTAGACCGTAGAGGGATGTTTACAAGTATTTAGGACCGTTCCCAAACGGTTCTAAATGCTTCCGGTGTATGCTGCTTGCCGCCCATACTCACTGATCTACAACGGTGAGACAATATTACGCGCCCGTTGCTTGCGGACAACTAATTAATCAAAGTAGCGCCAAATAGTACGACCCGCCATGGTGATCATCTGTTCCCCGTAACTTACCTTCGAGTTCTGCCTGAGGGACTGCAAGATCTTACATTACATATAACAGCTTCCCGTTTCAGTTGTTGAAATTATCTGTCTTCACGCTGGATGTGGAGGTACCGTCAAGTCCACGGGAGAGAAATACTATCCATTTTATTCAGTTGTAGTCGCATGTAACCGTGAGAACGTATGATCATCGGCTCGGGGCTATCGGGTTTAACTCGAACAGGTCGACGCCGACATTCCGAGAGGCTGCCGTACAGGCTGTACAGCGTCTGGTTTTGTCTCGGGGTCATTGACTGCACTCGCACGCCTTTCCCCTTTTGTACCGCAGCACTCCCATCATTTTTTAATAATCGGCTTCCCCTTCTGGGCCGGGCGCGTCCCTAAACATGGTTGTACTGTACTGTACAACCGCTCATAATTGAAAGAAGGGAACGCCTGGCGACCAGCCTGCTTCTGTAAGGGGAGTCAGCCGTCTTCTATTTTAATCCCTACATCACCTCGTTCCCTTTCTCACCCTTCCCTCCGGGTCGTGAAGCCGCTCTCTAAGCGCGGCTCCCTTTTCAGAACTTCGTGCGTTGCATTAATTTCGAAGAACCGAGGTAATGAGACCGCTCCAAAAGATATCCTCGGCTGTGTCAGTCCTAGGGGGCTTTGGTTTTTACTCGTAGAGCTGCCTCGCGTCGGGTCTTCCTTTATTGACACTGCTGATGCGTTGAAGTCCGACTGTGGCTGAAAGGATAAACTGGGCTAAGATTCACCATGTATGCTGGTCCTCAAAAAGGCACAGGAGAAGCTCGGCAACGTCAAACCACACGGGGTCCTCATTCCATGATCTTCACAGGGCTGAGAAAATAGCGGGTATAGGAAGACAGGCAGCCTTGCGACCGGTATGGTGATATGGCTCTCCCCCGAGCTATTTACGGGACATGGTGGAGCATGCAGTCAGGTCTGAAGTACCCGAACCCTATCCGAAGAGCCCAGTTATCGGGGAAGTTCTGGTTTTGGGGTCAGCATCTAACGTGCCTGAGCGTTCTAATCGGAAGGTCTGTTTGTACAATACGGCTTCCACTACTGTAATATTAGCGCGTATTCGATGTGTTATGGTGCGGCGATATGTGGGCGCAAGGTCTTCGTGAGATTACTCACAGCCTCTCCAGTCGCGGCACAGGCCGTCACAAAATAACTGGTGCTTCAGAAGCCGAGTGACATGCGGCGTGGATAATTGAGCACCAATGTTCCATTAATAATTTGAATAGGCCCACCTCCACCCCTAATAACGCTTTGAGCTTGCTGGTAAAGTGTGGAAGATGAAGCCGGTAATAGTAGTACCAATGACGGTATACCCAAATTGAATGCTATCGAGGGTCAAGGTCCAGTTGGGTTGGTCCAAGAATTGTCCAGGGCATGCTGGCCTGCGCTTCCGGAACAATTTTGTTCTACAAGGCAAGAAGTCGTGCTGTAGTTCAGGAAGAGTTCTTGTGATTCATTAGTATCCGGGTCGTGATTCGGAGTCCACGTCAGGCCAATGGTAGCTTCAAGTTTCCTCGTCTGATCATCCATCTTGTTAGGCAGGTGTCTAGCCTGAGGACGACCTGGTCAACATTTTTTTTCGCCGCGAGAGCAGCGCCTTATCGCGTGTTGTCAGCGTCTTTTTTGTCCGCGTGACCCTTCAATGCTGATGTGACGGGCGGACATCCTGCTTCGGCAGCGTGGGGAAATATACGAGGTTTTCCAAAGTTCCTACCGGCGCAGTGGGACCTTTCGAGTAACTGCAGTACACTCACACCACCACCGCCTCTCCATAGCTTCGATGCCCTCACTCACTGGCACCGCCCGCCGGCGCACTGACTCGCTCACTGCTGATCACTCTATGCATCATCTCTCTCCTCTCGGCGCTGAGAGCCCGGCGCTTCCGTGCTACCAATGAGGTTGAGATCGTGCAGCCCGTAATTGTCAAGCAGCTCGGAAACGACATGCTGACTGTGGTCGCGTTCCTTCCGCACTGGCTCGGTAGCAAAGTTGGCCACGTGAAACTATGGATCCACCCACTCACGGCAACTCCATGGAGGAATGGACATTCGTTGCGCACGGCTGCAGACCTGCAGGAGCTCTACTGGGTCAGCTGAACTACCCACGGAAACATGATGTTTCTATGAAGCCTTCTTTGGTAAGAAGACAGTCGAAAGGGAGTCTAATGTATCTCATAATTTATGATCAACTGTAGGGGGAACCCCTTTGAGTGCCGAAGGCGCGCCTCACATCAGACGCGAGACTTCATTGGTCACCAGTTACTTGTAAGAGTTCAAAGAGGTTTTATACCTACGTACGTACTAGAGGTTGCAAGTTTACGCGTGTTGGCAACCCTACCGCGCAAAGGACTCAGAAGCCACCCTGAATTCTAAACAGGCACGTGAAGTGTGCAAGTACCTACTAACTTGGTACAATGGAACGCAAGGCGGAGGGGGGCCCTTTTGCGCGCGGCAGCAGCAAAGCAAGGCTAACTGAGTATAGTGTTCTTCACATTCAGGTCTCAGGAAAGAGTAACTGAATGAGATGATACACGAAACCGTTCAGTACAGCCGTACTCAAAAGTTCGGACAATCGCGATTGCCCACATCACAGGGTTCACACCGCCACCGCATTTGCGAAAATAGGCTGTGTCCGGCGAACTCCGGCGGTATCGCGATCATCCCATTTTCGCGAGGCTGTGTTCCTTAGAAGATCGCGCACATTCCCGAAATAGTCACCACGTCACACTTTTTCGTGCTGCTCCTCGAGTCGGTGAAAGCGATCTTGGGAATGAGCGACAATGAGGCACCTCATCTTTTCGTGCGTGACCTCCTGACGTGTGACCAAACAGCGGGTACTTGGTGAGGCCTACCATATATCGCTGTACGTGATTACTAATCGGGGTATCCTCACCCTCATGCTGAGTGGTTCGGTTCGTCATATGTTTGCTTTCACATATGAACGAAGACTCAGGGGTACGTGATAGTATCTATCGAGGTAACGTATTGATATCAAGAAAAAAAGTAATAATAGCCGCTGTTCTTCGAGCTCTTCAAGGTCCTGAGTTGGTTGAAAGTCTCTCCGCGGGACGGCGCTCGTATCCTCAATCACTTATCCCCAATCACCCGGGACATGTCTGCGCTCAGATATTCGTAATATACACTTGGGAATGGATTGGGCTAGTTGACTGTCTCTCGACGTCCCTCGGGTGGCCGTCCGCGGTTCTTCACTGGAGCTCGGATTCTTCCGAGATAAGCCCACATCGCCTGAGCTCATTATCAGTTTCACGGAGCACGTGTAATACGCACCAGACAGACGTGGCCGCTGCAAGGTATTTATTCCCGTCAGACTAACGAGATTTGGCCGTGATTTCCAAGTGGATTGATTATGCATCCAATGTGAACGGATGTGAACGGGTTTCTGGTAGACTCACAATGTCTGCTGACCCCTTATTGAATCCTATCCTAGGAGACACTCAAACAAGGGTAGCTAGCACGGACAACACATATATAGAACTCGAAACTGTCTCAAAAGCCCCCACTGATCCAAGCAGATGCAACGAGCACCTACCCAACCGCAAGTTTATAGACAGGACCAGTGGGCTTACAACTCGGGATTTTCACATGGGCTATCTCCCGTCAGAGCTGTGGGGGCCATTCCTTCATCGTCGAGACCTAAATCCTTACTGCAATTTAGCAGCCTGGCGCCATGCCTACTGGCTCTGCCCAACAGATGGCACGACTCTATGACACCCAACCTCACACTGTATGTATCACGGACGTCCTCTGCAAATGTTCATATCTGACTGCCTAAAATAACCACCTTAGGGCATTGCTAGAGACGCGGCCTCGGCGCCCTCTGCTGGACGTGGCAATGACGCTCATGGAGCAAGCTCGGTATTGGAGCCTAGGTTCACCTATGCCATGGCTGATTCTTCTGGAACCGGAGCCCCTACGCCGCTTCACTATGGCCAATACGCGATGGTCAGTATGTTCTATATAACGTCTAGAGATGACTCTCGCTCATTCTTTCCCGTCATGAAGCTGAACTCCCAGTATGGACACTTCGGACAAGGTACAACCAACTACGCTGGATCCACATTCACGGCTGAACAGCTTCCTGACCACGCAACGAACATTGCATATTTCCACCCTGGAGAATACGCGGCACCGAACAACGAAGGTGCCCCTCCTGTGTGGCAATTGTTCAATTGCTGGGTTGGCTATGCGGACCAGGATGAAATTCACCTGACTATAGTTTTCAGAAGGATTCCCTTCGCGTGAATCCTTGGTTAATCCCCTTTATTCGGACGCAATTATTATATGTACCATTTACTCATGTGTGGGTCGATTCTGGTTCGTTTCTATCGTTGGATAGATTGTTTCCATTGAAGTTTCCCGAACGTGACCTTTGTTTCCCTGATATGGGTGCTTTCCCCGACTTGTTGGCGCTGTTTAGACCTAGTGGGACTTACTCAATGTGCCACCCATACTCTGAATAAATCGACTGAATAAATCGATGACGAGACAATATTGCACGCCTGTTGCTCAAGGACAACCCATCAATCGCAGGAGCGCCGAATATGACGAGCCGCCATCATATCGTCTATTCCTCATAACTTACCTTCAAGTTACATCCCTTCACGCCACATCAGGGCGTGCTGATGGAGACATCCCCATGTGCGTGGAGCTGTCGGAGCAATTTCTTACAGTACACCACAACATTTTACACTACACCGTGACCTCGCATCTGTTGCTCAACATCACCGTGTCTGTACCAAGTCGTACGCGCTGCGGAATACCGATTCGGATCTAAAAAAAAACATCACATGTGAACGCCAGTGACGACGCGCAACGGTGATACGTCATCGCGCACGATGACTACATACTGACCCGAGAAACACGACGAGATCTCCAGTCAGAGGTGGTAAGGTACAGGTGCCACTAAACAGCACTAATGCGGGCACGATGTCGTTCCTCATCCACGATGCGGTCCAAGGGATGGCGTCGAGCAATATGGGCCGCCCAGATTCGAGGACGTGTCGAACGATGCCAGTCCCGAAAATATCTGCAGGTACATTGTCGTAGAGAAGAATCGCTTCGTCGCAAATCGGAACAGGTTCGATCTGTGGTGGGCCGATATAGTGAGCATGAGTGACGAAAGAGGTGACCCCCGTATCTTTCGCTACAGCCTTTATCAACAAGGCAAATCTTCAAGGAGGTCAAGGGCCAGGCGTCACTGAAGGTGTTGACAGCTATCATCCGAGTCGCTAATGTCATGCATGAGGTAACTTCGTATGAAAGGGATCACCGAGATGATCACTTTCTACGGACGCTCTTTCCTCTGGGTGACGATGGTAATCTGGAAGAGTAAGAGAATTTCCTGTCGTGCTGCGGAGGACAACAGGATGGCGACTTGCTTTACTCGACGCCCGAGCGTGGAGGAGAGACACGTGAGGAAGCAGCTGTCCATGCACGACGACGCGGATGAAGCCCGAGAGAAATGGGAAAGAATGGCTGCGAAAAGATGGGGTTGTCGACATCCTAGCAGAAGGAAGAGATACGAAGGAGAGCTCGCGCCCGTTGCAGACGCCGCGTGCCGTACGAGTGTGAAAAAAGGGTGCGAGGGAACGGTCAGAGACGACGCCAAACGGACAGGGTGACAGTGAACGTTATATGTCCACTCGCCACACGGGAGGGACGATAGGCCGTGGGGAGGGGATAGACACGTGAGTCCATGCATAGCTCAACCAAGGTTATGCAGGAGTCATCATTTCGCCAGCCAGTGGCGGCACAAGATCACCGCTCGCCGGCAGCACGATAATTCCCAAGTCGCGCCATGATCACACAGTACTATGAGACTAGGTTTACGCCGTGCGGAGCTGCGCCATCGGCGCACCGCACTTTCCCCTTCATTTGTAAGTTCAGACCACGGCCGCGTGGCGACAGCGGCGCCAGTTGTGATGACGACTGCTCGCGGAGAGCATGAACGAGATCGAGCTTCCTCGCTTCTGTGCGAGTCACGATCGCCCCGAGAGTGGCGTCCACCCTTCTTCCGAGTCTATTTTTCCCTGTTGCGATTTGTGAGCGGGGCCATCCCTGACAGCGTGCTCAACCATGGGCTGGTGGGGTGATGCCTATTAGTAGTCCTTTGTGTGTTCGTCGCTTCTGGCCGTCTATTTACTGACTTCCTCGCTCCTGCTGAGAGAAATAGAATGCACGCAATGAAGTTATAGGTCCCCACTCCGAAACGAACATGACGAGGCCGCAATGTGACTTCCGAGTCATCAAGGTGACCCAGGCGTGCGTGCGACTGACGGAGTCCTAGGTTGCTGAACCATGGCGAGTGGTCGGGTGAGCCTTTTGGCGGTAAATGGGAGTGGGCAATATTTCTGCCAAGTGCCACAGCCTCCGGATCCAGGAAGCGAACTGTGAGCCCGCTACCCGTTCAGTTACCCTGGGCTCATAGACACGTACCTGACATCCCATCTCCCGTTGTCATCGCCACCACGATAGCGAGAAGTGAGTCGGAGGTCAAGGCCGGGCATGCGCAGTTCGCTCCTGGACCAGGAGGGCATGGCGCTCGACAGAAAATCGAGCACCCCACTCCCAGCGTTGTTACTATCTATCCGCTTGTCCAAAAAACAACAACAACAAAAGGGCTCCAACTCCCATTTGCCATAGCCTGAGGACTTTACTTCCTCGAAATTGAAGCCGGAAAACTCTGATTTGGCTGAACTGAGTCTATTTTCAGGATTTGATAGCACTGCATCCGATCAAGTCGGATGTAACGCGTCCTGGTACGCGCCGGTCTCAAGTAGATTTGTCGAGGCGACATATGAGGTGCGCATAAAGATGCGGTAACCGCTTATGTATTGTCATTCAAGCCTCTATCATACATCGCTTTCAGTTGGGTGGGTGATCCATGCTTCATATTACTACTCCCACTCCCACTCCCACTGTCATGTCAGACTTGCATCATGATCACCTAGACCGATGTCATCAAACAAGAAGTTCCACAGTGCATCGGGATCCTTAAAGTCATGATGTGTGACACTGACAAGCCAGCGGGTATCTCTGATACTCTCCAGCAGCTGTCGTTCCTGTGAGCCTGGAGGGAACTGTGGCGCCCAGTCGGTCCAGATTGAAAATGCCTCGTCCTGTGCGGAATCGCTCGAAGGAAGGCCTGAGATCAACAACGCAAAGGAACGCACCTTCCACGTTAGGAACGATTCCCGCTCAATGATGGTCGATTGGATGATCTCCTGCTCGGAAAAGACACCGCATTCCGCTCAGAGTCCTGTACACTGGTCTTGAGTTCGCCCTTCCAACGATAAGATAAGCGATCGCGTCTGATAAGCGAAGGGGGCAACCCCGACGTACCGCATTGTTCCCTGCTAAAAAATCTATGGTGCCTTTCACCTCCCCGATCGCCCCTTCCAACCTTTCTATGATCGCTGAACTGGCAAAGAACTCAAAAAACGACTTTTGGTACACATAACCGCCTGGGGGCCCCACTGGCAGCCGACCGTAACGTCATCCGAAGGCGAGCCATCGACCGCAGGTTGTGATCCGACGGGCCACCATCCGTGCTCCGCCAAGCGAAGTAGGTGAGGAAGGATGAGCTGCGACTCAACGGAAAGTGGTGCAGGCGAGAAAGAATATGAGGCAATTTCGCCATTGAGGAAGCGTCTGGGAGGTCCGTGTTGTTCTGAGGACATGTTCCCAACTTCAATCCCAAGTCACGGTGTTCTTGGCTGTCTGGGTAGACTTCTTGTCTCGTTTGATTTTTGTGGTGAGTATCTTGTCGTCGGTGAGACGTGCGTTGATGGCATGGCATCTGTTGTTAACTTCGGCTATCGGGTGGGGGCGCTTTTGGATCACTCTCTCGCATCTTAGGACCCAGCTGGATGGACTTCTTGTCCCTTTGATCTTGGTATCTTATCGTCTGTAAGTCTGGCGTTGACCTATCTGTAGTTTACTTCGCTTATCGAGTGGGGGCGCTCTTGGATCATCCTCTCGCATCTCAGGACCCAGATGAGGTAGGCAGATTCAGATATGAGGGTCTGGAGGAGTCTCGTCACTCCTTTCGGCGTGCGTTTCTGGGGTTGGTCTGCTCCCCTCAGGCTGGGTTGTATGTCGCCAACTGATACGTTGATGCTTCACATCCCAAGATGATTCCGATGGTGATTTCGGACCGTGGGTAGTGGCCGTGTGGTCATGGGTTTTTGACTAGATCCCAGATTATTCTCGTCGGCATTGCATTGCAATGGACCAGGATGTGTTCCAAGGAGTCTGTGACGTTACATGTGGTGCGGTTTTGGCATGTTTCGTGGTTTGGGATGTTCCTCCAGGACTCGTCGATCTTCTGGGTTCCGTGTAGGGGTTTGTATAGAGATTGTTGAGTCCGGGATTCCGGGTGCGTATAGTGCGGTTTCGGGTTCCTTTCCAGAGGGACTCTTCGGTTTCTGATGCTCTGTTGAGGGGGAGGGTGTCCGTGGTAGGTTTGTTCGCTCCTTTTGCAAGGCGGTCACTTTGTTCGTTGCCTAGGGTCCTGTCGTGTCCTTTGACCCATTGGATTGGAAATCGGTGGTCGTGATGCGATTATGGAGCGGGTGGGCTGCTTTCTTGATTAATTCAGTGTTTTTACATCGATCCAACCTTTGTCCCCCGATCTAGAGGTGGGTGGTGACTTCAATGATGTACTTTGAGTCTGATGTAGTTTTTAGAGGCCAGAGACGTGGAAACGGTGCCACGGCAGCTACAATGGCAGCGAATTCTCCGACTTGGTTTGGTTGTTGAGGGCCTGGGATGCGTATCGCGGCATTTCGCTCGTGGTTGGGGCCGGCTTATATGCCGCTGGCACATTGGGTGTTGAGTCTACCGTGATTGATGCAGGCGCCATCTATGTATACGGTGGCCCCCCGGTGGCGATGGTTTATTCCCCGGGTATAGGTTGCACTCATTCTTTCAGTGGTGGTGGTACCGGAGATAGGATGATTTATGGGTTTTCAGGCACTCGCCGGTCTATTGTTCAGGATGGGTCATGCACACGTGGGGTTGTGTCGTTGCGGCCTGTTTGGAGGCAGGCAATTCAACTGATGTTATTATTATGCTAATCGTGGCGGTCATTTGACCGGGTGTTCATCCGCAGTCTGATTAAGGGTTTGGCGTGACCTATGTACGCATAGACAGGCTGTAGGTTACAATTGGGGAGTAGATGTATGGTATTTGGGTATCGCAGGGTTCTAGTCGTTGTTGTACGAGCAGTATCCGAGTCCCTTTGCACTGAGCCCATGTGCTTTACCGCCTCTGCCGCGTCGGTTGGTGTTGGTGGGGCGGGTTCCAGGTCCGTTCCATCCTGGTATCGTTGGGAAGGGGTATAGCCCCCTCGGGCAATCGATACGGTGGCATATGCCGCAGTGGTAGGGAGAGGTCTTGGTTGTGCCGGGGTGTCAAGGAGTTGGTGCAGGTCAGTGGGTTGGTGAGGGATGCGTTCATGAGGGTTTAAACAGCCTGTATTTCACAAGGGGCTTGGTAAGGGTACATGGGTTGTATGGTATATAGTAATTAGTTGCTGGTGGACAGGTATCATGGTGAGTGGGGCAGGTGTGCCAGTGGGTTGGTAGGGGTGGTCAACGGTGATCGATGGCGATGATACGGAGGCCAACTTGAGCGTTATTGCAATGGTAACTCATGGTCGTGGTAACGGTTCAGGGAGCCTCCTCGTTTCTTTTCCTGCTTCCTGGCTTCAGTGGGGCCGCTTGTTATCGCGATGCGGGCGATGGTGGTGGATGATAAGGCGTCACTTAGGCAGGAATCATCCAGGTGCGGATCACGGTGGACTGGGCAGTGTAGCCATTGATGCCGATGGTAGCAATCTTATTTTTATCTTTAGGTGGTTGTTAGCCCTGGGAGGGGGCAGGACCCGGTGAAGGAGGGCACGGGTGCGTGTCTGTGTCTGTGTGGCATTGAACAATGGAGGGTATGGAGGTTCAGCGCCTTTGTCGATACGCTCGCGTGGGTGGTCTTTCATCGCTGGTCCTGTCAGATACTTTGGTGGCATTGCGGTGACGGCGTGGGTTAGGATTTGGTTGTTCTGGCGGGGTCAGCAGTCGTGGTGCCGGGGCGTCAAGGAGTAG
>QLOS01002629.1:0-16234 GCA_003313725.1 Russula sp. MG48 | reverse complement strand
TTAGACTGATATCCTCTCCATTAAGCTCCAAATCAATCAGTCTATAATATTTTGTAACTCAACAAATCGCGTCGAGCTTTTAGCTAAAAAAGTCACCGAGCTGGGTTACTCATGTTTCTATTCGCATGCAAAGATGCTCCAGGCGCATCGCAACCGCGTTTTCCACGATTTCCGCAATGGTGTCTGCCGAAACCTTGTCTGTTCAGATCTCCTTACCCGCGGCATCGATATCCAGGCTGTCAATGTCGTTATTAACTTTGATTTTCCCAAGAACTCTGAGACATACCTTCATCGAATTGGTCGATCTGGACGCTTCGGTCACTTCGGTCTCGCCATTAACCTCGTAACCTATGAGGACCGTTTCAACCTGTACAGGATTGAACAAGAGCTGGGCACAGAGATTCAACCAATCCCTCAACAGATTGACAAAGGTCTTTACGTCGCGCCTAGCGCTGTTGACGAGCCCACAAGCCAAAAGCCCACCCAGCAGCCACAACAACCAGAGCAGCCGCAACAGCAGCCCCCTCCACCACGCAATGTTCAGCCCGTTCCCCCACGCCAACCCGTCCCTCAACAACCGGTCTATCAAACTAACGGACAACAACCCACTCCAAGGCAAAATGGAGGCACTGCCCCGCCATCACGGCCGTACACTGGCTCTGTGCCAGCAACAACCCAGCGAGGACAGGTTCCGGTCACCCAACGATGAGTCTAGCCCCCCTCCATGGAGGCGGCTTGTTCCCGCTACATCTTCGTCACTTTCTCTAGCATCACGCAGTCGTAACGTTAAGGCCTTTTTTTGTGTACTTTTTTTCGTCGTCAGTTTTCAAATTTTTTTTTGGTGCAATAACTCGCCGTTGGGGTACTGTAGGAGGCACGTCACTCTTTTTATCTATATTCTTCGATGTTTAACTAGCGTGCTGTCAATCCCACAGGGGGATCACCACTTCTGCGTTTGTTCCCCTGACGCTTTATATTTTCTCACCCCCCTCCTTCTTTGTGCCTTATATTCATTACGATTACGTGAGTTAGATACTAGTTCCGGGTGGTGTTGTGGCTACCCTTCAGTGGATGGTTGAGTTGCGCGTACTTGTCGACTAGATGTGTGTCGTGAACATCAATACATCCTATTTGTCGACGTCAAAGCAGCTATTGGCGGTGTTGACGTACATCTGTACTATGGCATGGTGATCACTCTCGCTCTGTGCCATATCGAGGTGATTCGCTGGGTTGCCGCTAATATACAACTTCATAAGGGCGGCGAATACACTCAATTGCGAGTGCAGGTCACCTCACCTACTTCACCGACTTCTCGTTTTCAAACGAACGTCAACATCTCAGACACCAGATTCAGATCACTTTCAGTCATTTACCTCCGCATCACCGTCACCAGAGAGGGTCTCTCGAGCCTTACGCAGGCGCCCGACGAGATGGTCATTCGCACTCACCCTCCTCTTCCCGCTCCTCTTTGTAATCCTCGTCCTGCGCTGGGCACACGCAACGTGGGAATTATACCTAATGCTCGACTTTTACCCGCCCCTCCGCGGCTGCTTCGACGCGCTAGACCACCACCACCACCGCCACCACCGCAGCTCGTTCTTTTTATAACGTCTCGGAACGCGTCTTTGGCGCGTAACATACGGACGTGCAGGCGGGCATGCTGCTCTCTCTCTCGGTATGGACTGCTATGACGACTTTGTCCACACCGTCGTCGTCGCGTGCGCGCCCCGCCGTCGTCAACCCAGAGGCGCAGCACAGGACGCATTTCCCACTCGTTCTCGTTTAGGCCGGCTCAGAGCGCGCCAAGAGGCCACGTTCAAATCGTTCTTGGCGACGCAGCCGCGAGCGCGGTCTCGCCCTCGTGCTGTGGTCTGATCGGAGAGAGGTGCTGATGGACGATGTGCTGGTGCGGGCGTACAAGGCAAGGCGCGGCACGGAGATGCGATTGGAGCTGCGGCGGTGGCGGCCATGGCGGCGTGGACCTGTCGTTGCTGGTGGAGGGGACCGAGCTCGAGGGCAGCAGCCTGCTACTGTAGTTTGGTGATAGTGATAGTGACGATGGTGGTGGTGGGGGTCTTATTTTCCGGTTGCTCGTGTTGTGGGGCTATGGCGGCGTATGGGTGGACATGGATAGCCTGCTCACCCCTCTCCTCGAACGAACACGAATTTGTGACACAGTGGGAGTGTGATGCCGGTACGCGAATTGAGGAGAGGGCGCGTACGATTCATTCATCAACAAAAACGTGCAAATGAAGGGAACTACTATCATCTGGCGATGGGCGCGTTTATGCGCTTCTATCAACACTCGCCGTACTTGTGCGAGGCCTTTCACGTCTTGGCGACTTCTTCCGCTACTCGGTGTCCGCGGACCGGCGGCTGTTTGCGAGCCTATGGCCTCGCTTGGTCGTAGAGGGGCCCTTCAAGATCTCTGCCCTTCTGCATTTCCGACGGACGCTCGTGCCATCCCAATCAACTGCCGGACCCACGGAAACCCGACGTCCGGAGTAGTGCCAGCAGCTGGTCACCAGAAGAGGGCTAGAGGCTAGATCGACGATTGCGAAAAGTGTTCGCGGTGCACCTCGATCGTGGATATAGGGGTTTTCCGGATCGCGGATGGGTGCAGTGGTCGCTTATTGAAAGATACGATCGGAAGCTTTCCGCGCTGTACTCTGCTCATGGAAGGGTATAACGAAAGGGTATAACGGCTAGTAATTTGCTACGCGTGCAGTGGTGAATGAAATTAATCCAATCCAATCTGGTGGTGATTTACGTAAATTATGCACGTGATGGATGTGGGCCAACCGCGTCGCTACAGCCTACTCCGAGTATCGTCAGTGTCTTCGTCAAGCAATGTCCCAGTCTTTGCGTGCGATCAAGCGTTTTCGACTACGCGAGCTAGTCCATCCACCCAAGTTGACGCCTTCAGCAACCGCTGCAAACCCAAAATTACCACCCCCAGTACCCGACCTTTCGAGTTCGTCGCAGGAGAGCAGCAGCGGCGCCCCCGTCACGCCGCTTTTCAACCCGTTCATCCCCCACAAAAATCTCGCGTCCGGGCGGTGGGCGCCCCCTCGATACTCCCTGCGGCGCCAGGCCGAACTCATCAAGCACGCGCGCGCGAGCAACACGCTCCACCTTCTCCCTCCAGGTCCGAAAATGAGCGCCGCTGCTGCGCAGCGGGAAGTAACAGCGACGAAACACCACCACCACGGCAGCGGCAGCGGAAGCAACAGCAGTATCGGCACCAGCAGCAGTAGTAGTAATGGGTTGATGAAGAGGGTGACGAGTTTGCGGGAGACGCGGGGCGTGGAGGGCGCCGAGCAGGAGGACGCTGCGTGGTGGAGGAAGACGTCCGTGGAGTGGACCGGGACGGTGCGTGAACGCGGCGTCGCGGGTGCGGACATTGGCGCGCGTCTTTACGCGGGGAAGAAGAGGATGTTCAAGGGTCACAAATGGGAGCGTACGCGCAAGATGCGCGCCGGCATCACGAGCAGCTTGCTCGGGGGCATGAAAAAGCGCCTGCAGCGCTTCAAACGGGTGCGTGCACGCCTACCTCCGCTGGGTGTTTTTTTTTCCTTTGTGTGCTCACGTTTTGTTTTCTCCTGGTCTTGTTTCCCTCTTTTTCTGGTTTAGTACCGCGCTAATGGCAAACCTTTACCGCTGGCAAGGAGGTCCAGCGTGTTGAAGAAGACGCAGAAGCTGCCGTTCTAGTCCCTAAAGTCATAATGCAATTTCACCACCTAGACTCCCTTATCGCGCTAAATACATATGCGTGGGCGTGACACCTGATCACGCTCCCGTAAAGAATATGATATCTGCGCGAAACGAAATGTCTCCGCGAGCACGGAATGATAATCGCAAATCGGCAGTGCACCATGTATTGTACCGCTGCAATAACACGCCGCCTCATATAACCCTGCGCTCCCACGCTAGCGTACCGTGATAGAAGGATTAGCAGGTCCCTAGGCTTCAATTTGTCGTGAGTGCTTGTCATTTCAAAATGCAAGGGACTCGACCTCGCTTACAGATGGGCTGGACCAGTGGTTGTCCTGCTGGAAGTGGCACGCTGCCGAGCATCTCGCTTGCATCGATGTTGTCCTTGCGCCCGCCACCTACACCTGTCCGATCGTGCCCCGTGGATTGCGTCGTGGGGTTCTGGAACTGTGGAACGCGGTCGTGGCCTTGGGGAGCTGAATTGCCCATCGGGGCGCTGAGGGGCTCGGCGCCGCAGTGATATCCCGCCGGTCTGTCAATGGACAATCCAGGTGCCGTGCCGTTCTGGACTGGCCCTAGACCCGCTTCCGATGCGTGGCGCAGAGCATTTTCAGAAGACGCCAGCTGATCATTATCGTGTTTGATTGGTACATGCGCACGCCCTTGTGGAAAGTACTCGTTTGATGCGCCTGCAGTCAAATGGGGAGGGGGTGGAGCATGAGATGGATGGTTCCGAGCAAATGGGTGGTGACGTCCGTGTATACGGTGAGCTCCACCTTGATACGTTGTTGAGGCGAATGCGGCGATCGGGCCAGAGAGTGAGAAAGAACCTCCAGGAGAGGGGATGCGCCGCCAATAAATGGGATGGGGGGGCTGTAGAGGGCCACACACATCAGCAGGTGGTCTAGGCGCCACTAGGGAGCTAGGAAGTGGAACTGAGTCCTCACCGCATTGGACTTGTTGCTAACATCTGCAAAAATGACCATAATTAATACGGTGGGACGTTTGAGAGACGGAAAAGACATACGGGTCGTGATACAACCAAATACCTCGAAATTATTCCCGACCCTAGCGCCGGCATGTGAGCCTTGATGAAATAAAATTCCCATATCCCAAAATAAAGTGGTGAGTTGCAGGCCGCCAGGGCTGAGCGTTGATTCTGGAAAGACTTCCTTGGGAGGTGGTCTGATTTGGTAGCTTGATCGTCGTGCCATCATGGATAGCACGATGCGACGATTAGTATTATTCCCGCGGAGGGGGAGAGGGTGGGCAGAGAAGAGGAGGACTCGCGGTGGGGGCAAGATCGAAGGCTAGTAGTGAGGGCTTTGAAGTGAGAAACGCGATGGCTCGAAAGAAATAGCAGTGACGGCCTCAAAAGTGAAACACAAACTCAGAATAGGGTGCAGCCCCAGCCCTACGAGCGCAAAGTACCTTACACGGCACGGCCAACGGGAACGCCCGACGGAGATAAAGGCTGGACGTCCTGCCTAGCCCAGGGGCCGTAGTTTAGGGTTTTATAAATTTAGGAGAGGGAGCGCTGGGTGATGCGTGGAAAGGGGCGGGGGGCAGGTGTGCAACATGGCATGCCGTCGTCGGATATCCTGGAGAGGTAGGACGAGCTCACGATGCTGTGAGAGCCATCATTGGTCAGAGATGCGAGGAAATCAGTGTCCGAGTCCCGAAAAGAGGTGAGGGAATAATTTCAGTTATTGGCGGGGTCTGGAATCAGCAGACAGATGACGAACGCGTCTTAATGGGACCGATTTTGCGTTGGTGCCGCTGCAGTGGTCGACGCAACGCCATGTGATGGTTGGGTTAGTAGTTCTCCGATCCACCAATGGCGAGGCACCAAGGATATATAAATCTGAGATCAAGTCGGTAGCATCAGCCAGACCTGACCTAGAACGTCTTCTTCCCTTCCATGTCCCGACCGCGTGGCGTCGGCCAGATTCATCTTTCGAAAAAAGCCAAACAAGAATCCGAACTCAAGTCTAGACGACTCGGACCATCCGTGTAATTCATTCAAGCGGCGCATCAATCCCTCGGCGGTGCAGGGCTGAAACCAACCATCGGCGAACGAATCCATCGGCAAATTCGGAGATAGTGCGCGAGCGTATTCTACATTGTGCCACCAAAAACGCCCAACGCCCAAGGAGCCACGTCATCATTCTGCCCTGTCCAAAAATCGCAGCCGCAGCCGCACCCACAATCTGCCACACTAGATTCTGATGAATGATCATCCACGAGAAGTTGCATACTGTCATTGTGCGGGAAGTTACGTAAATCGAGGCCGCGTCACACACCAGCAATGCTTTTGCGCCCAGTTCAAAAACGTGGAAGGCCGAGGCAAAAATGGATCTCAAAAAACAGGAGCAGGGTGTGCTGGAAGCCAAGGTCAGAGATGTTTAGGAGGTCTGAGCACGTGACGCGGCCCAAGGTTTGGTTGTTTAAGTTGGCACGTTCTTGTCTGCCTCGAGCCGACCGCATGTGAGCTGGGCTACGAGATCGTAATTATGAGCAATTATGGCGAAATATCCGATAAGAGAAGAAATTGAAATTGAAATTAGCAACGGGTCAACAAGTAGGGTTGGTGTAGTCCTCTATTACATTACAACCGCAACGAAGCTAGGTTACAACATTCCTATAAGGATAATAGATAAAATATAGGACTACAGATAAATACTCATTACTCATTACTCTAGTGAGTCCAATAAATAAATAGGGTAATCGCTCCGGTCGATGACTCAGTTTAGGTGACGATTAAGCTGTATGATGGGCATCCAGCTGCCGGACGAGACATGCACCACGCCAACTAAGATAATATCGTTGCGAGTGATACCATTTTGTCCGATACGCCATCTGGGATCACCTTGATGCATTTCTGAAACAGCACCCTAAGCTATGTTCAATAAAGTGATCACGCAAAACAAGGACACTAGGACCACCCACGCTCATGAACTTGTCGATGGAGCGACCAATATGCCTGACAAATTTCTCGAAGGTGATCGGATTACGACTTGGTGTTTCGTCCCTCGTCTGGAATTGGCGTTTCCACTCATTGTAACCCGGCCACTGAGGATATCAGGATAAACATGACCAGAAACAAGAAAAAAAAAAAAAAAGAAAGACAATATACTCACATTGATTCGAACATGAACGGATGTTCTGCCACCCACGTTCACCTGCTGCACTGAGTCGATGAGCCTTCGAAAGTTTCCATGGACTACGTCTGATAGCGACATCCCAATCGTCCCATCCTCCTGCCTGAGGAAAATAGGGAGTTGAAGGACGGCATCCGTCACGTACTTGCGCATGTCCCGAGGAGTCTGAGGGAACCAAGGCACCTGTGGAATGATAGTACCCCTCGATATATCGGCTCTATAATCCAAAACCATGATAAGATATCCCCGCGAGGACATCGCGTTGGCCGAGATGGCCAGAGTGCCAATGGGAGAGATGTAGAATGACGCTGGCCATCCGGGCGCCGAAAAGCCCACCTGGAGGAATCGAGGAGACGCTTTGAGAACCGCCGAGAAAAAGGACTCTCCGTGCAATCCAAAGGTGAGGCCGATGTAGCCATGCCGGATCATGTTTTCTGCCCCCGAGACAGGGGGAGCGTAATAAGCTGCTGGTGTGATGTTCATACTAGTAGAGCTGGGCGGTGTATAGGTATAGGTGTCTATAAAGGGTATTGTTGAGGGTATCACCGCGAAGAAAAGAAAAGGGAGAAGTTAGCAACAGTGAGAATACTGGATGGTTCCTTTTGTATTGTATCGGGGGCGGCAGTGCGGATCGGTGGAGGGATCATCACCAGCGACCAAAAGAAGGAAAGGTCGCCAAGGACCTGGCAGGAGCCGGCGAATGATACAATGATACAATTAAAGACGACACCCAAAAACAGCATCGGTGAACCATGGCAGCCCCCCCACGGTATGTCATATCCGAGTCTACCTGATCGCCGTGCCGAAAGACATCTTAAGTGAGCGCCCCAGCCTGATGAAACATCTGTGGAGAGAGATGGCAAGCGAGCGGGCGCGTCATTTAGGCCATGTGAACCAAAACAGCGGGCACGCCAGGCGCTTTGAGCGTCGACAGCATTCAAGGCCGTCGAAGATGCTGTACCGCAGCGATCTATTAGCTGTGCGGGCGATGATGGGGGGGTAACTTAGAATAGAAACAGCGTCAGGTACGGAGAATGGGCGTGCACCGCGTGCTCCGGGGTGGCGCACTGTGGTCAGAGAGTCGAGTCAAATAATGGCGGGTGTTTAGAGTGAAACGGCCGTACGCCCTACAGCGTGTTGCTAGATCAAGACATAAGCTGATGCAGGCGGTTCCGGGCCGTACCTTCAGACTCACCGCCCTTGGCTTTCTTGGAATTCCTTATTCTTTGGTGGGACAGTCTCTCCGGAAGCCGGTTGGAACTAGTCGTGTGCTGACTAGGAGCGACGCTGTGTTAGCATAGGTACGCTTGTTGCATATATTATGTTTTTGTCGACTCGACGTAATTCAATTTCATCTCTCGATTCTCTCACCAGTGGTGGCAACCCCGAACGCCACGCGCCGGATTGTCATGTTCTACAAGGTGGGGCTGTGCAGGTCAGCACGCAGGACACCGCTGAGACTATTGTTAACCCATAACGCTGCTTTCTCCACTAGCTGATCATAGAGGTAGGCCTCTTGTCTCTCCAGCCACTTCCTTACGAGCTGACGTTACAACAAACTCAACTGGCAGAGATATAATTGTTGGTCATGTGCTCATGGCAGGCGCAAATCCCCCCCACCATTTTTGGCTATTGGTTCTAAGTTCAAGGATGAAATTTTCACCCCGGCGGGACGTTCTTCCCTTCATAGGAGTCGTCTCATGGAAAGGCCGGTGGTTGTCAAAGAATTATGGAGTCATATTTGATACAACGATCTCGTGCGAGGCTTTTATGGTTCTTTACTGCGCCGGACTACTAGTGGTGGCCGCGCATATCCTTCGATCTCAACTGCGCGCGCTGGACCCAAGACGTGGCTGGCCCAGGGGGGGATATGCGCACCGTAAATAGCCAAGTTGGTTGCGTTCCTTGGCCAACGATGTAGGGACCCTCGATTATAGGTGCAGATGGGAACTTTGAGCTGATAGATGTCCATTAGGCTAAAGGCCTCCAGGACCGCGTGGATGTTTCCACTCGGGAACATGACGTCTGCTGGGAATAGTATGTCTAAATGATCGTGACAGATAAGCGCCGGTCGTGTTAAACGGAGTGTGCCGAGTGTTGGGTGGGGGACCAACACCCTTACATCACGGAAAAGTAGTGGGTGAAGGCAATGGGGCAACGGCACGCGTCTCCAGGAGGAAGGGTGATGTCCACGGAGACGGAGAGGACGTGCCGGCTCTGACTCTGTGTAACCGCGGGATGCCAGCAAGCCGCCCTGTCTTCTAGCGCCCAATCTTTACTTGCGAAGCACGGAGGGTCGAGCTAGGGGGTGCACAATTCTCCGAGGCGGGCGGCTCATCGTATTTCCGACATTTCAGCCACTCAGCTCTGCAACTGATGGCTCAGACCTGCTCGCCATAGCTATCGGCACAATTTCGCGCCGCCGGCCCGGGAATGGACAGATATCTGATATTATGCATCTCCGAGGGTTCGAAACACTGCTCTGAAAGAAAATGGTAATTTAGAACCTCATACCATATCACAGGCTGAGGCCTTGTCCGTGGTGGTCGGTCTGCTGCCGACTTCACGGTGGTTGAATCATGCTGAGGGCGTTAATGATGACGGCGCGTGAATAGATAAAGCGAGAAGGGGTGCTATGATACAACTTTGTGCAACGGAGTAAAACTAGGTCACGTTCATGATATGAATACCTTCTTCAACTTCGACATGTCGCACTCTTCCTGAGTGCGGGGGCACTTGACTTTTCCCTCGTTTTGTGCTGACATCTCTTCCAAAGCCTGATGGTTGTAGCAGAATAAATAAGAAATAGGGAAGGTGGGGGAGGGGGATCCACTTGGGGTGTGAGATGGGTTCTCACCTCTCTGGAATAGACATAGCCGTTAGGGAACGCCATTGGTGCATTATCCTCGTCCATGATTTTGCCACTCAAGCGACAAACAATGGTCGAATTAACGTGATGACTAAATGGTACTTCTTCTCCTAGTTTTCCAAGCCAAGGGTCACAGACGGGGCAGTCGTGGTTCTTCATGTCGTGATCGTAACATGTCGGAAGCTTCAGCGATGATAAGCCACCGTACAGAGCGAGATGTAACAGAGGTTCAGAGGGTAAGGTATTGAGGTTAAAGATCGCCAGCCGGAACGTCTGGATAAGGTTTGACCAACGATTCGGGTCGTACAGTCGCTAGTTCTATGTATAAAGGTTCTGCAAAGTCCATATTGTTAAGCACACGTACTTTGTATGGATTGCATGTTGTTGTTGCCGGAAACGCGAGTAAGGCAGAGGCCTGTTGAATCTGCATCAAGTGGGTTTCTTGCCATGGTATCAGGTGCTTCTTTGCATAGGAGATGGCATCCGTAGTTCTCCGATCGCGAGTTAGCTCGATATATTCTTGAAGACGCAAATCAAATTCGAGCGTGCTCTACCACGGAGATCAGAAACAGAGGTTGGGGTGAATGAGAGAAGGGCACCTTAAGCTTCCTTAGAGCGTTCTTGTTTTCGCTGCACCATGCCAGTGCCTCGGTGCAACTATGTCTACTAAGGGCATCCTCTATTCGACGAATGTCCATGAATAAATCAATGTCAACGAGCTCCTAAGCGCCAGCATGCGAGTTTTGATAATTATATATTTATACCAGAGATGACCGAGATATTTGACTTACTTCAATGCCCTTCTCCTCGGCGATGTGTCGTGCAGTCTGTTCGTGACCGTGGCGAAGGACCCAATCCACTATCCACCTATCTAGACGGATGTCAACCCATCGTGCGTATTCGGAGTCTTTGGAGCTCTGGATATCCTCGATCATGGCAAGATGTTTGCATCGTTCGCGCATGACGTCCAACGTGGGTGAACCGGCAGTCGCTTGCAGATCGGATAACTAATCCCAGACGGGGAGATGGGCAAGCGAGCGAAAAGAGGAAAAAGGATGCGGACTTTTCGTTTGAGGCCTTCAACTCTACTTATGATGCCCTCGAGGGATTTGATAGCTTCTTGGGGGTCTTGAGATTGGGCATTCTTTGCGAGGTCATTAGCGGCTGTCTGTATTGTTCCGAGCTCACGCTCTATGTTCTTCTGAGCTGTGCGAAATACTTTACGATAGTTCTCGTATGGAACTCTAGCGAAAGGTTGGTCAAAGATTAGAAGGCCGTCTAAGCTAAGTTTTGTAGACATGAGAGAGAGAGAGATGGAGTCGCTTACGTGACAGATGAGTGTCGCGTTGCCGACGGGTTCGAGTTCATCTGATGATCCAGTCAATACTACGAATAACAACTCTCACTTTTTTTAAATTTGTCTTGTCATCATCATCATGTCCAATCAATTTACACATCTTTACCAGCATCAGCATTCATCAACAGATTATTCGACTACTCCTGACGAATACCATCAACCTCAGTCTCAGACCCATCAACAACCTCCGCACGCTCAGCCACTTGCACAACCCGTTTCCCCGGTTCCTTTGCATTATCTTGCTCACACTCAACGAGTTGATCACTTTTCATCTCAAGTTGCTTCTAACCAACGTCCAATTACAGCACCAAGTCCTCAGTATCCCCAACAACTCCCACCTGTCCCTCATGTAGGCTATTCCTCCCCACCAACAAGCCCTGTTTCCAATGGCCTCTCTCGGAGGCCATTACCTACACCAGGTGCACCCCCATCCCAGTTCACCTCGCATACATATCGTCCACCTTTACCTACCCCCGGGCCTACCCCAGTACCCACTTCGCCACGGTCCCGTACTCAACCATTACACCCACCTGGCTCGCTTCCCACCGCTGGTATTACTTTCCCAGCCAAACAGTCTACTTCTTCCCTCCCTTCCCCTTCCCCTACCTCACCCACCAGCAGCAGGCGGCCTCTTCCTCTTCCCCGTTCTGCACCAGGCGGTTTCTCGGATGCTGCTACCAGGAGCGCTAGCCCAGCTAAGGATGTCAGCAAGACGTCCTCCGCTTTGTCAGGGATGCCCCCACCCCTCCCTGGCGACCCAACTCATCCCTCGACCAAATTCGTTCCATATTGGAAACGCTCTCTTCCTGACCCTTCTTCGGACCGTGCAGCTAGTGCTTCCAGCTCACAGGAAGCAATCAACGCTTGTCCTTCGAGCTCTTCGAGTTCCGTAGCACTTGCGGAGGGTGGCCTGCCACAGCGGGATCGTAGCAAAAGTTTCACCAGTGGTCGACCCTTACCGCCATCTCCACTCGATGGCACTGTTGGCAAGTCTCCTCTCGTTCCACCCGCAGTTGCTGCCCTTGGAGAACGCTCTCGGGCACTTCCTAATCCTTCGCCCTCCTCTGTGGGAGCGGGCACCATTCCGCCTACCCCCATCAAGCTCGCTAAGAGCAGTTCGTCTTTACCCACTGCCTCGGGATCGTCGGCCCTTTTTTCAACTCGACCCAATTCTCCAACAAAGAGTTCTTTGCCTTCTCGTCCGATTTCGCCTGCTTCATCAGATGATGATGGAAAACCATCCGAGAATGGGAAACCACATCAAAAAGACCACGAGACACCGAGCCCACAATATGGTATCCGCGATTTACCCCCCAAATCACGGTCCGTCATAGTCCGCAATAATGCGATGCATACTCGAATGCCAGCATCCATTGACCGGGGTCAGGATGAACCAATTCGTGGCCGTTGTAATAGCGCGGCGACACTCCCTAAGCCTCCACTGCAGAGTTTGTCAACCCATCCCAGTCATCGTTCGACGCGGTCCGTGACGGTGCGTACAGCACCTGCTCCTCTCCCAACAGCAGGACCTTCTCGACTTCCCGAGTCAACACCTACGTCGCCCTCCGCATGGTCGTATTTCTCCTCCCCCCTTCCGCGTGTACCTAGATCTGGTGGTGGAGAACAGCCTATTGTCCGCCATACTCGCAAGTTGAGACAGGAATATGTCAACTTGGATGATGCACCGCCTCCTTCTCTACGACGCTCTCCTTCCCCATCCGGCAATTCCACCCAGACAGTACCTCAGATGAAACCTCGGCCCGTTGCATCAAACATCCAAAGCGGTTCTATGCGCGATGCGCCAGCCCCCCCACGTCGTAGTGCAGTGTCTGTTCCGTCGTCACCTGAGAAAACTCCTGTCAAGTTGCCTCGGGTGTCATCAATCTCGAAACGTCAAGGGTCTCGCAGTCGCTCCGCCGCCTCAGCTAATACGCGACAACCTTCAACAGAGCCTCGCCCTGCACAGCCGCCGGCAGTCTCTCGCCCTCCTCTGTCAGCCTTCTCCCAGAGATTTGTCTCCGGTAAACCCGCGCCGGCAGAACCACAAGTACCCCATATTTCAACTCCTGGGGATGAAGATGGCGATTTCGACGATAGCGGTGCTTCGATCTTTGTGTCTGAACCTGAGCTCCCACAAATAACCTTTTCCGATCCCACCGCCTCGTCTTTGGACACCGATTATAATGAAATGTCGCCAACTGATGAGATACCTCATGATCGTGAACACTTGAACAATGGACCGATGCCGGCCGCCGGCGGTGGACGGATCTTCCCCCCGGCTTCATCCGCCCGTCGTGGCGGTGGCCTTGCCTGTGGGGGTTGTGGCGGCCCGATCGTTGGACGGATTGTCAGCGCCATGGGTGTCCGATGGCACCCGGGGTGCTTCAGATGCTCCGATTGCGACGATCTGCTCGAGTATGTCAGCTCTTATGAGCGCGACGGGAAACCTTACTGCCATTTTGATTATCACGAGGTATGTGAAATCATTTCTGACGACCGGGACGGTGGCCGCTCACCTGTGCGCGGTGATTGATCTAGCGCTTCGCCCCGCGTTGCTATCACTGCAAGACGCCAATCGTGGACGAGCGTTTCATCACCCTTGACGACCCCGAGCTTGGAAAGCGTACATACCACGAACAACACTTCTTCTGCTCCGAGTGCGGCGACCCGTTTTTGGCTCCCAGCATCGATCGCCAAAACGGGCAGGGCGCGGGGGGCATCACGTTCAAGGGCGACGGCGAATTCGAGAACGACGATGTCGGTTTCACGGTGTACAAGGGATACCCGTACTGCGAGGCGTGCCACGTTCGGCTCCGCTCTCCGCGATGCAAGAAATGCAAGAACATCATCCGAGACGGTATGCAAGCTGTAGAAGCGCTCGGCGGCAAATACCACTGGGTGTGCTTCTGTTGTACTGTATGTTTCGCCCTCTTTGTACGGCGCTTTTTCCTTTGCGTTGGCTCACTCGGGGTCATACAGGGCTGCGATAAACCGTTCGATGACCCGTCTTTCTTCTTACGGGAAAACAAGGCGTTTTGCGAACGATGTTATAGCATTATTCTTAAGAGCGAGATGTGATCATACAGCAGTAGTAGACCCCCTCCCACTTTTTTTTTTTGATGACCATCTTATCATGACTTGTCGATGACCCCATTTGCTGTATGCGTATTCCATGTCCTCCTTACGTTTAAGGTGACCTATTTATCTGCCGCGTGCAATGCACAGGCGACATGTGAAGCATTTACATCATCGCACCGCAGGGAGCAAGTTAAAACGTAGCGGCAGGATTGTCATTGAAATAATTGCCCGCTAGAGCGCCAAGGAGCGCATCTGGCTCCAGGAAACGCTGGAGCCGATGTGATCCTAGTATCGTGGCCACCTCCCCCTCCCGATATTCCGTCGCTTCTAGCGCCTGTGGAGCCGGGACGGGAGGCAGTTTCCCGAACACGTCGCGCGCGTCTCGCACGGCCTGAAGATAAGCCTGACGTGGGACGCGCGGGGCGTACTGCCTCTCCGCCTCGAGGACGCGCTCGATCGTGCCGTGCTTGCGGATGTACTGCAGCGCGCGGTGCGGGCCGATTTTGCGGATCCGGGGGGCAAAGTCGGTGCCGAGGAGGAGGGCAAAGTCGACGAAGGCCGGGGCGTCGAGGCGGAGGGCCGAGCGCACCTCGGCGCCCGAGATGAGCAGGAGGGGCTTGTCTCGGCTCGTGATGTTGCGGACCAGGGGAGCCCCGTAGATCAGCACGTCCTGCGAACAAAAATGTGATAAAAAAAAAAAGAAGAATGGGATGAAATCAATGATCGGTCAGCTCGTGATGATGGAGAGGAAGGTGGGTCGGGGATCCACCGTCCCACACACGTACGGTGTCTTCGCTGGCGACGTAGTCTGCACAGCCGTTCAGCACCAGCGACGAGGCGAGCGCCTCCGCTTCGAAAGGGCCGGTTGACTCGAGGCACGGCACGCCCATGGCGCGCAAGATATCCTTGCTCTCCTCGTATGTCGTTTCTGTGGGGGGATTGTTGCGGCGGAGATAGGACTCGACCATGAAATAGCTCTTCTCTCGGAGGGACGCGAGGATGGTTGCGGTCGGAGACCCGTCCTGGTCCACACCCTCCTCAGGATCTGTGAGCTTGTGCCAGAGTCTGCCTTCTTCGACGGTCAGCTGGTACTGAGTCCTGGACATAGCAGCTTGGACTTGGGCATCGGCGGGATCCGCTGGTCCGGAGATGGCCGAAGGAGGATGGATGAGCGCATCCAGTTGAACTTGGGCGTCGGCGGGCCCCACATGTTCTTGCGGAGCGGACACTGAGGGCGTGGTCGAAGCGACAATTGTTGGCATCACATCCAGTGTAGCCACACCACGACGGTAGTCCAGATAGAGGTCAGTCAGGGATGATGCCAGGCCTTGCCATTTTTCGACCTGCTGATAATCTTCAGGGAGATCCATATCTGGGGTGGCAAGACGGTCGACTAGATCATATCTGCCCTCACTTTGACTGATCATGCTAAAAGACAAGAGGTGCCTAAAGTGGTGAAAGTCCGGATCCTCGGGTTGGGTACTATGCTGGCTAGAAGCAGGGTTTTTAATTTACACCGAAGGCAACCAGAGACGCCACGTACACCACATCAAATTCCTGGGGTGCGACTATACCAGTATTAACAAGCAGGTTGTTTTCATGATATAGTTCGTCGAGATCTGCTTCTTCAGGACATGGGAACTCTCCATGAACCAACGTGGGTTCTGGGTGTGGGAGATGGCGCCGGGGATAATGATCCGCGGGTGACAACGAGTCTGGGAAATGAGAGGGTTTGGGAACAAGGTGCTCCTCAAAGATAGACATTTGGTTCCGCAACCATGTCATGATGAGCAACCGTTCGTGATTGCCAAGAAGGCGCAACGCGTTTATGCCCTTTGTCAAGTCTAGCAGTCGTCTTAACCTTTCAGATTCTATCTCTCCCCTTAGGACGTCTGTACGCCTTATGTGTCGCCGTCGGTTTTGCTGCGTCGCGTCAATAATGCAACAGCGACGGTGGGAGGGGGGGGAGCAACACAAACCTCGTTACTCTTCGCGACGGTCCGTTCTTCGCCATCAAACACGCATATAGCTCGAATATCATGTTCCCTGAGCTCT